>JAGSMU010000222.1:0-65310 GCA_029286865.1 Teinopalpus imperialis | reverse complement strand
CGAAATTAGGAAAAATCGACTTTTCTTTGAAACCGAGTTATAGTGGTAAAGCCCTGTTTTAGCATTCGTTTAACCTTATCGTTAGATACTCATCTTGCGCCGCATTACGGCCATTTCTAGTTATAATCGCTTTCCTTCAGTTTTATATTTACGTAATTTTATTGCACTTGTAAAAAATTTATTACCTCGTTTTTCGTGCTGGTTTAGCTCTGGGTAGGTCAGTCCTGGTCCACAACCTTGAATCAGGCGAAATGTGGAAAGAAAAGACTGAGAATTAGAAAAATCGACTTTCTCTTTGAAACCGAGTTATAGTGGTAAAGCCCTGTTTTAGCATTCGTTTAACCTTATCGTTAGATACTTCATCTTGCGCCGCATTACGGCCATTTCTAGTTCTAATCTGTTATTTTTAGTTTTATAATTACGTAATTTTATTGCACTTGTAAAAATTTTATTTCCTCGTTTTTCGTGCTGGTTTAGCTCTGGGTAGGTCAGTCCTGGTCCACAACCTTGAATCAGGCGAAATGTGGAAAGAAAAGACTGAGAATTAGAAAAAATCGACTTTTCTTTGAAACCGTGGTCTATACCAGTATTGGTAAAGCCCTGTTTTAGCATTCGTTTAACCTTATCGTTAGATACTCATCTTGCGCCGCATTACGGCCATTTCTAGTTCTAATCTGTTATTTTTAGTTTTATAATTACGTAATTTTATTGCACTTGTAAAAATTTATTACCTCGTTTTTCGTGCTGGATTTGCTCTGGATGGGTCAGTCCCGGTCCACAACCTTGAATCAGGCGAAATGTGGAAAGAAAAGACTGAGAATTAGAAAAAATCGACTTTTCTTTGAAACCGTGGTCTATACCAGTATTGGTAAAGCCCTGTTTTAGCATTCGTTTAACCTTATCGTTAGATACTCATCTTGCGCCGCATTACGGCCATTTCTAGTTCTAATCTGTTATTTTTAGTTTTATAATTACGTAATTTTATTGCACTTGTAAAAATTTTATTTCCTCGTTTTTCGTGCTGGATTTGCTCTGGATGGTTCAGTCCCGGTCCACAACCTTGAATCAGGCGAAATGTGGAAAGAAAAGACTGAGAATTAGGAAAAATCGACTTTTCTTTGAAACCGCGTTATAGTGGTACAGCCCTGTTTTATAGGAAATCACCTATATCCTCTCGTTATTAAGTCCATAGTATCTCCCAACAGTTTTTCTTGTAGTATTTGTGTAGTCTAATTATTAGACACCGTTCTCGTGCCGCATTCAGGCCATTTCTAGTTATAATCGCTTACCTTCAGTTTTATACTTACGTAATTTTAATGGAATTCTAAACATTTTGTTTCTTCCTTTTTCGTGCTGTTTTTGCTCTCGGCCGGTCAGTCCCAGTTCACAAGCATCGAATAAGGTAAAACCTGTAAGAAAAACACACAGAATTAGAAAAATCGACTTTTCTTTGAAACCGTGGTCTATACCAGTATTGGTAAAGCCCTGTTTTATAGGAAATCACCTATATCCTCGTTATTAAGTCCATAGTATCTCAAACAGTTTTTTTCTTGTAGTATTTGTGTAGTCTAATCATTAGACACCGTTCTCGTGCCGCATTCAGTTCATTTCTAGTTATAATCAAGCTTACCTTCAGTTTTATATTTACGTAATTTTATTGCACTTGTAAAAAAATTTATTTCCTCGTTTTTCGTGCTGGTTTTGCTCTGAATAGGTCAGTCCCGGTCCACAACCTTTGAATCAGGCGAAATGTGGAAAGAAAAGACTGAGAATTAGAAAAAAATCTACTTTTTCGTTGAAACCGAGGTGTAGTGGTGATGTCCTGTTTTATAGGAATTCACCGATATCTTTGTGTATTAGAATCTCAAGCAGTCCAAATTTGTTTTTTATTGTAGCATTCGTTTAACCTTATCGTTAGATACTCATCTTGCGCCGCATTACGGCCATTTCTAGTTCTAATCTGTTATTTTTAGTTTTATAATTACGTAATTTTATTGCACTTGTAAAAAAATTTATTACCTCGTTTTTCGTGCTGGTTTTGCTCTGGGTAGGTCAGTCCTGGTCCACAACCGTTGAATCAAGCGAAACCTGGAAAGAAAAGACTGAGAATTAGAAAAAATCGACTTTTCTTTGAAACCGCGTTATAGTGGTACAGCCCTGTTTTATAGAAATCACCTATATCCTCTCGTTATTAAGTCCATAGTATCTCCCAACAGTTTTTCTTGTAGTATTTGTGTAGTCTAATTATTAGACACCGTTCTCGTGCCGCATTCAGGCCATTTCTAGTTATAATCGCTTACCTTCAGTTTTATACTTACGTAATTTTAATGGAATTCTAAACATTTTGTTTCTTCCTTTTCGTGCTGTTTTTGCTCTCGGCCGGTCAGTCCCAGTTCACAAGCATCGAATAAGGTAAAACCTGTAAGAAAAACACACAGAATTAGAAAAAATCGACTTTTCTTTGAAACCGTGGTCTATACCACTATTGGTAAAGCCCTGTTTTATAGGAAATCACCTATATCCTCTCGTTATTAAGTCCATAGTATCTCAAACAGTTTTTCTTGTAGTATTTGTGTAGTCTAATCATTAGACACCGTTCTCGTGCCGCATTCAGTTCATTTCTAGTTATAATCGCTTACCTTCAGTTTTATATTTACGTAATTTTATTGCACTTGTAAAAAATTTTATTTCCTCGTTTTTCGTGCTGGTTTTGTTTGAATAGGTCAGTCCCGGTCCACAACCTTTGAATCAGGCGAAATGTGGAAAGAAAAGACTGAGAATTAGAAAAATCTACTTTTTCTTTGAAACCGAGGTGTAGTGGTGATGTCCTGTTTTATAGAATTCACCGATATCTTTGTGTATTAGAATCTCAAGCAGTCCAAATTTGTTTTTATTGTAGCATCTGTTTAACCTTATCGTTAGATACTCATCTTGCGCCGCATTACGGCCATTTCTAGTTCTTAATCTGTTATTTTTAGTTTTATAATTACGTAATTTTATTGCACTTGTAAAAATTTTATTTCTTCGTTTTTCGTGCTGGATTTGCTCTGGATGGGTCAGTCCTGGTCCACAACCTTGAATCAGGCGAAATGTGGAAAGAAAAGACTGAGAATTAGGAAAAAATCGACTTTTCTTTGAAACCGTGGTCTATACCACTATTGGTAAAGCCCTGTTTTATAGGAAATCACCTATATCCTCGCGTTATTAAGTCCATAGTATCTCCAAACAGTTTTTCTTGTAGTTTTGTGTAGTCTAATTATTAGACACCGTTCTCGTGCCGCATTCAGGCCATTTCTAGTTATAATCGCTTACCTTCAGTTTTATACTTACGTAATTTTAATGGGCTTCTAAACATTTTGTTTCTTCCTTTTTCGTGCTGTTTTGCTCTCGGCCGGTCAGTCCCAGTTCACAAGCATCGAATAAGGTAAAACCTGTAAGAAAAACACACAGAATTAGGAAAAATCGACTTTTCTTTGAAACCGTGGTCTATACCACTATTGGTAAAGCCCTGTTTTATAGGAAATCACCTATATCCTCTCGTTATTAAGTCCATAGTATCTCCAAACAGTTTTTTCTTGTAGTATTTGTGTAGTCTAATTATTAGACACCGTTCTCGTGCCGCATTCAGTTCATTTCTAGTTATAATCGCTTACCTTCAGTTTTATATTTACGTAATTTTATTGCACTTGTAAAAATTTTATTTCCTCGTTTTTCGTGCTGGTTTTGCTCTGAATAGGTCAGTCCCAGTCCACAACCTTTGAATCAGGCGAAATGTGGAAAGAAAAGACTGAGAATTAGAAAAAAATCTACTTTTTCTTTGAAACCGAGGTGTAGTGGTGATGTCCTGTTTTATAGGAATTCACCGATATCTTTGTGTATTAGAATCTCAAGCAGTCCAAATTTGTTTTTTATTGTAGCATTCGTTTAACCTTATCGTTAGATACTCATCTTGCGCCGCATTACGGCCATTTCTAGTTCTAATCTGTTGTTTTTAGTTTTATAATTACGTAATTTTATTGCACTTGTAAAAATTTTATTTCTTCGTTTTTCGTGCTGGATTTGCTCTGGATGGGTCAGTCCCGGTCCACAACCTTTGAATCAGGCGAAATGTGGAAAGAAAAGACTGAGAATTAGGAAAAAATCGACTTTTTCTTTGAAACCGCGTTATAGTGGTACAGCCCTGTTTTATAGGAAATCACCTATATCCTCTCGTTATTAAGTCCATAGTATCTCCAAACAGTTTTTTCTTGTAGTTTTTGTGTAGTCTAATCATTAGACACCGTTCTCGTGCCGCATTCAGGCCATTTCTAGTTATAATCGCTTTCCTTCAGTTTTATACTTACGTAATTTTAATGGAATTCTAAACATTTTTGTTTCTTCCTTTTTCGTGCTGTTTTTGCTCTCGGCCGATCAGTCCCGGTCCACAAGCATCGAATCAGGTAAAACCTGTAAGAAAAACACACAGAATTAGAAAAAAATCGACTTTTTCTTTGAAACCGAGGTGTAGTGGTGATGTCCTGTTTTATAGGAATTCACCGATATCTTTGTGTATTAGAATCTCAAGCAGTCCAAATTTGTTTTTTATTGTAGCATTCGTTTAACCTTATCGTTAGATACTCATCTTGCGCCGCATTTCGGCCATTTCTAGTTCTAATCTGTTATTTTTAGTTTTATAATTACGTAATTTTATTGCACTTGTAAAAATTTTTATTTCCTCGTTTTTCGTGCTGGTTTTACTCTAGGTAGGTCAGTCCCGGTCCACAACCGTTGAATCAAGCGAAACCTGGAAAGAAAAGACTGAGAATTAGGAAAAAATCGACTTTCTCTTTGAAACCGAGTTTTAGTGGTGATGTCCTGTTTTATAGGAAATCACCTATATCCTCTCGTTATTAAGTCCATAGTATCTCCAAACAGTTTTTCTTGTAGTTTTGTGTAGTCTAATTATTAGACACCGTTCTCGTGCCGCATTCAGGCCATTTCTAGTTATAATCGCTTACCTTCAGTTTTATACTTACGTAATTTTAATGGAATTCTAAACATTTTTGTTTCTTCCTTTTTCGTGCTGTTTTGCTCTCGGCCGGTCAGTCCCAGTTCACAAGCATCGAATAAGGTAAAACCTGTAAGAAAAACACACAGAATTAGAAAAATCGACTTTTTCTTTGAAACCGTGGTCTATACCACTATTGGTAAAGCCCTGTTTTATAGGAAATCACCTATATCCTCTCGTTATTAAGTCCATAGTATCTCAAACAGTTTTTTCTTGTAGTATTTGTGTAGTCTAATCATTAGACACCGTTCTCGTGCCGCATTCAGTTCATTTCTAGTTATAATCGCTTACCTTCAGTTTTATATTTACGTAATTTTATTGCACTTGTAAAAAAATTTATTTCCTCGTTTTTCGTGCTGGTTTTGCTCTGAATAGGTCAGTCCCGGTCCACAACCTTTGAATCAAGCGAAACCTGGAAAGAAAAGACTGAGAATTAGGAAAAAATCGACTTTTTCTTTGAAACCGAGTTTTAGTGGTAAAGCCCTGTTTTAGCATTCGTTTAACCTTATCGTTAGATACTCATCTTGCGCCGCATTTCGGCCATTTCTAGTTCTAATCTGTTATTTTTAGTTTTATAATTACGTAATTTTATTGCACTTGTAAAAATTTTTATTTCTTCGTTTTTCGTGCTGGTTTTGCTCTGGATGGTTCAGTCCCGGTCCACAACCTTTGAATCAGGCGAAATGTGGAAAGAAAAGACTGAGAATTAGAAAAAAATCTACTTTTTCTTTGAAACCGAGGTGTAGTGGTGATGTCCTGTTTTATAGGAATTCACCGATATCTTTGTGTATTAGAATCTCAAGCAGTCCAAATTTGTTTTTTATTGTAGCATTCGTTTAACCTTATCGTTAGATACTCATCTTGCGCCGCATTACGGCCATTTCTAGTTCTAATCTGTTATTTTTAGTTTTATAATTACGTAATTTTATTGCACTTGTAAAAATTTTTATTTCTTCGTATTTCGTGCTGGTTTAGCTCTGGGTAGGTCAGTCCCGGTCCACAACCGTTGAATCAAGCGAAACCTGGAAAGAAAAGACTGAGAATTAGGAAAAAATCGACTTTCTCTTTGAAACCGAGTTTTAGTGGTGATGTCCTGTTTTATAGGAATTCACCGATATCTCTGTGTATTAGAATCTCAAACAGTCCAAATTTGTTTTTTATTCTTGCATTCGTTTAATCTTATCGTAAGATACTCATCTTACGCCGCATTTCGGCCATTTCTAGTTCTAATCTGTTATTTTTAGTTTTATAATTACGTAATTTTATTGCACTTTAAAAATTTTATTTCTTCGTTTTTCGTGCTGGTTTTACTCTAGGTAGGTCAGTCCCGGTCCACAAACTGTTGAATCAAGCGAAACCTGGAAAGAAAAGACTGAGAATTAGGAAAAATCGACTTTTTCTTTGAAACCGCGTTATAGTGGTACAGCCCTGTTTTATAGGAAATCACCTATATCCTCTCGTTATTAAGTCCATAGTATCTCCAAACAGTTTTTCTTGTAGTATTTGTGTAGTCTAATTATTAGACACCGTTCTCGTGCCGCATTCAGGCCATTTCTAGTTATAATCGCTTTCCTTCAGTTTTATACTTACGTAATTTTAATAGAATTCTAAAAATTTTTGTTTCTTCCTTTTTCGTGCTGTTTTGCTCTCGGCCGATCAGTCCCGGTCCACAAGCATCGAATCAGGTAAAACCTGTAAGAAAAACACACAGAATTAGAAAAAATCGACTTTTCTTTGAAACCGAGGTGTAGTGGTGATGTCCTGTTTTATAGGAATTCACCGATATCTTTGTGTATTAGAATCTCAAGCAGTCCAAATTTGTTTTTTATTGTAGCATTCGTTTAACCTTATCGTTAGATACTCATCTTGCGCCGCATTTCGGCCATTTCTAGTTCTAATCTGTTATTTTTAGTTTTATAATTACGTAATTTTATTGCACTTGTAAAAATTTTTATTTCCTCGTTTTTCGTGCTGGTTTTACTCTAGGTAGGTCAGTCCCGGTCCACAACCGTTGAATCAAGCGAAACCTGGAAAGAAAAGACTGAGAATTAGGAAAAAATCGACTTTTTCTTTGAAACCGCGTTATAGTGGTACATCCCTGTTTTATAGGAAATCACCTATATCCTCTCGTTATTAAGTCCATAGTATCTCCAAACAGTTTTTTCTTGTAGTTTTTGTGTAGTCTAATCATTAGACACCGTTCTCGTGCCGCATTCAGGCCATTTCTAGTTATAATCGCTTTCCTTCAGTTTTATACTTACGTAATTTTAATAGAATTCTAAAATTTTTGTTTCTTCCTTTTTCGTGCTGTTTTGCTCTCGGCCGATCAGTCCCGGTCCACAAGCATCGAATCAGGTAAAACCTGTAAGAAAAACACACAGAATTAGGAAAAATCGACTTTTCTTTGAAACCGAGGTGTAGTGGTGATGTCCTGTTTTATAGAATTCACCGATATCTTTGTGTATTAGAATCTCAAGCAGTCCAAATTTGTTTTTATTGTAGCATCTGTTTAACCTTATCGTTAGATACTCATCTTGCGCCGCATTTCGGCCATTTCTAGTTCTAATCTGTTATTTTTAATTTTATAATTACGTAATTTTATTGCACATGTAAAAATTTTTATTTCCTCGTTTTTCGTGCTGGTTTTGCTCTGGGTAGGTCAGTCCCGGTCCACAACCGTTGAATCAAGCGAAACCTGGAAAGAAAAGACTGAGAATTAGGAAAAATCGACTTTTCTTTGAAACCGAGTTTTAGTGGTAAAGCCCTGTTTTAGCATTCGTTTAACCTTATCGTTAGATACTCATCTTGCGCCGCATTTCGGCCATTTCTAGTTCTAATCTGTTGTTTTTAGTTTTATAATTACGTAATTTTATTGCACTTGTAAAAATTTTATTTCTTCGTTTTTCGTGCTGGTTTTGCTCTGGATGGTTCAGTCCCGGTCCACAACCTTGAATCAGGCGAAATGTGGAAAGAAAAGACTGAGAATTAGAAAAAATCGACTTTTCTTTGAAACCGAGGTGTAGTGGTGATGTCCTGTTTTATAGAATTCACCGATATCTTTGTGTATTAGAATCTCAAGCAGTCCAAATTTGTTTTTTATTGTAGCATTCGTTTAACCTTATCGTTAGATACTCATCTTGCGCCGCATTACGGCCATTTCTAGTTCTAATCTGTTATTTTTAGTTTTATAATTACGTAATTTTATTGCACTTGTAAAAATTTTATTTCTTCGTATTTCGTGCTGGTTTAGCTCTGGGTAGGTCAGTCCGGTCCACAACCTTTGAATCAGGCGAAACCTGGAAAGAAAAGACTGAGAATTAGGAAAAAATCGACTTTCTCTTTGAAACCGAGTTTTAGTGGTGATGTCCTGTTTTATAGGAATTCACCGATATCTCTGTGTATTAGAATCTCAAACAGTCCAAATTTGTTTTTTATTCTTGCATTCGTTTAATCTTATCGTAAGATACTCATCTTACGCCGCATTTCGGCCATTTCTAGTTCTAATCTGTTATTTTTAGTTTTATAATTACGTAATTTTATTGCACTTGTAAAAATTTTATTTCCTCGTTTTTCGTGCTGGTTTTGCTCTGGGTAGGTCAGTCCCGGTCCACAACCGTTGAATCGAGCGAAACCTGGAAAGAAAAGACTGAGAATTAGGAAAAAATCGACTTTTCTTTGAAACCGCGTTATAGTGGTACAGCCCTGTTTTATAGGAAATCACCTATATCCTCGTTATTAAGTCCATAGTATCTCCAAACAGTTTTTCTTGTAGTATTTGTGTAGTCTAATTATTAGACACCGTTCTCGTGCCGCATTCAGGCCATTTCTAGTTATAATCGCTTACCTTCAGTTTTATACTTACGTAATTTTAATGGAATTCTAAACATTTTGTTTCTTCCTTTTTCGTGCTGTTTTGCTCTCGGCCGGTCAGTCCCAGTTCACAAGCATCGAATAAGGTAAAACCTGTAAGAAAAACACACAGAATTAGAAAAATCGACTTTTTCTTTGAAACCGTGGTCTATACCACTATTGGTAAAGCCCTGTTTTATAGGAAATCACCTATATCCTCGTTATTAAGTCCATAGTATCTCAAACAGTTTTTCTTGTAGTATTTGTGTAGTCTAATCATTAGACACCGTTCTCGTGCCGCATTCAGTTCATTTCTAGTTATAATCGCTTACCTTCAGTTTTATATTTACGTAATTTTATTGCACTTGTAAAAATTTTATTTCCTCGTTTTTCGTGCTGGTTTTGCTCTGAATAGGTCAGTCCCGGTCCACAACCTTTGAATCAGGCGAAATGTGGAAAGAAAAGACTGAGAATTAGAAAAATCGACTTTTCTTTGAAACCGAGTTTTAGTGGTAAAGCCCTGTTTTAGCATTCGTTTAACCTTATCGTTAGATACTCATCTTGCGCCGCATTTCGGCCATTTCTAGTTATAATCGCTTTCCTTCAGTTTTATACTTACGTAATTTTATTGCACTTGTAAAAATTTTATTTCTTCGTATTTCGTGCTGGTTTAGCTCTGGGTAGGTCAGTCCCAGTTCACAAGCATCGAATCAGGTAAAACCTGTAAGAAAAACACACAGAATTAGGAAAAATCGACTTTTCTTTGAAACCGAGTTTTAGTGGTGATGTCCTGTTTTATAGAATTCACCGATATCTTTGTGTATTAGAATCTCAAACAGTCCAAATTTGTTTTTATTCTTGCATTCGTTTAATCTTATCGTAAGATACTCATCTTACGCCGCATTTCGGCCATTTCTGGATTCTAATCTGTTGTTTTTAGTTTTATAATTACGTAATTTTATTGCACTTGTAAAAATTTTATTTCTTCGTATTTCGTGCTGGTTTAGCTCTGGGTAGGTCAGTCCTGGTCCACAACCTTGAATCAGGCGAAATGTGGAAAGAAAAGACTGAGAATTAGGAAAAATCGACTTTTCTTTGAAACCGAGTTTTAGTGGTAAAGCCCTGTTTTATAGAAATCACCTATATCCTCGTTATTAAGTCCATAGTATCTCCAAACAGTTTTTCTTGTAGTATTTGTGTAGTCTAATTATTAGACACCGTTCTCGTGCCGCATTCAGGCCATTTCTAGTTATAATCGCTTACCTTCAGTTTTATACTTACGTAATTTTAATGGAATTCTAAACATTTTGTTTCTTCCTTTTTCGTGCTGTTTTGCTCTCGGCCGGTCAGTCCCAGTTCACAAGCATCGAATAAGGTAAAACCTGTAAGAAAAACACACAGAATTAGAAAAATCTACTTTTTCTTTGAAACCGTGGTCTATACCACTATTGGTAAAGCCCTGTTTTATAGGAAATCACCTATATCCTCTCGTTATTAAGTCCATAGTATCTCAAACAGTTTTTTCTTGTAGTATTTGTGTAGTCTAATCATTAGACACCGTTCTCGTGCCGCATTACGGCCATTTCTAGTTCTAATCTGTTATTTTTAGTTTTATAATTACGTAATTTTATTGCACTTGTAAAAATTTTATTTCCTCGTTTTTCGTGCTGGTTTTGCTCTGGATGGGTCAGTCCCGGTCCACAACCTTTGAATCAGGCGAAATGTGGAAAGAAAAGACTGAGAATTAGAAAAAATCGACTTTTTCTTTGAAACCGAGCTGTAGTGGTGATGTCCTGTTTTATAGGAATTCACCGATATCTCTGTGTATTAGAATCTCAAGCAGTCCAAATTTGTTTTTATTGTAGCATTCGTTTAACCTTATCGTTAGATACTTCATCTTGCGCCGCATTACGGCCATTTCTAGTTCTAATCTGTTATTTTTAGTTTTATAATTACGTAATTTTATTGCACTTGTAAAATTTTTATTTCTTCGTTTTTCGTGCTGGATTTGCTCTGGATGGGTCAGTCCCGGTCCACAACCTTTGAATCAGGCGAAATGTGGAAAGAAAAGACTGAGAATTAGGAAAAATCGACTTTTCTTTGAAACCGAGTTATAGTGGTAAAGCCCTGTTTTTAGGAAATCACCTATATCCTCGTTATTAAGTCCATAGTATCTCCAAACAGTTTTTTCTTGTAGTTTTGTGTAGTCTAATTATTAGACACCGTTCTCGTGCCGCATTCAGGCCATTTCTAGTTATAATCGCTTACCTTCAGTTTTATATTTACGTAATTTTAATGGGCTTCTAAACATTTTGTTTCTTCCTTTTTCGTGCTGTTTTGCTCTCGGCCGGTCAGTCCCAGTTCACAAGCATCGAATAAGGTAAAACCTGTAAGAAAAACACACAGAATTAGGAAAAAATCGACTTTTCTTTGAAACCGTGGTCTATACCACTATTGGTAAAGCCCTGTTTTATAGAAATCACCTATATCCTCGTTATTAAGTCCATAGTATCTCAAACAGTTTTTCTTGTAGTATTTGTGTAGTCTAATCATTAGACACCGTTCTCGTGCCGCATTCAGTTCATTTCTAGTTATAATCGCTTACCTTCAGTTTTATATTTACGTAATTTTATTGCACTTGTAAAAATTTTATTTCCTCGTTTTTCGTGCTGGTTTTGCTCTGGATGGGTCAGTCCCGGTCCACAACCTTTGAATCAAGCGAAACCTGGAAAGAAAAGACTGAGAATTAGAAAAAATCGACTTTTCTTTGAAACCGAGTTTTAGTGGTAAAGCCCTGTTTTAGCATTCGTTTAACCTTATCGTTAGATACTCATCTTGCGCCGCATTTCGGCCATTTCTAGTTCTAATCTGTTGTTTTAGTTTTATAATTACGTAATTTTATTGCACTTGTAAAATTTTATTTCTTCGTTTTTCGTGCTGGTTTTGCTCTGGATGGTTCAGTCCCGGTCCACAACCTTTGAATCAGGCGAAATGTGGAAAGAAAAGACTGAGAATTAGAAAAAAAACGACTTTTTCTTTGAAACCGAGGTGTAGTGGTGATGTCCTGTTTTATAGAATTCACCGATATCTTTGTGTATTAGAATCTCAAGCAGTCCAAATTTGTTTTTTATTGTAGCATTCGTTTAACCTTATCGTTAGATACTCATCTTGCGCCGCATTACGGCCATTTCTAGTTCTAATCTGTTATTTTTAGTTTTATAATTACGTAATTTTATTGCACTTGTAAAATTTTTATTTCTTCGTATTTCGTGCTGGTTTAGCTCTGGGTAGGTCAGTCCCGGTCCACAACCGTTGAATCAAGCGAAACCTGGAAAGAAAAGACTGAGAATTAGGAAAAAATCGACTTTCTCTTTGAAACCGAGTTTTAGTGGTGATGTCCTGTTTTATAGGAATTCACCGATATCTCTGTGTATTAGAATCTCAAACAGTCCAAATTTGTTTTTTATTCTTGCATTCGTTTAATCTTATCGTAAGATACTCATCTTACGCCGCATTTCGGCCATTTCTGGATTCTAATCTGTTATTTTTAGTTTTATAATTACGTAATTTTATTGCACTTGTAAAATTTTTATTTCCTCGTTTTTCGTGCTGGTTTTGCTCTGGGTAGGTCAGTCCTGGTCCACAACCGTTGAATCAAGCGAAACCTGGAAAGAAAAGACTGAGAATTAGGAAAAATCGACTTTTTCTTTGAAACCGCGTTATAGTGGTACATCCCTGTTTTATAGGAAATCACCTATATCCTCTCGTTATTAAGTCCATAGTATCTCCAAACAGTTTTTCTTGTAGTATTTGTGTAGTCTAATTATTAGACACCGTTCTCGATGCCGCATTCAGGCCATTTCTAGTTATAATCGCTTTCCTTCAGTTTTATACTTACGTAATTTTAATAGAATTCTAAAATTTTTGTTTCTTCCTTTTCGTGCTGTTTTGCTCTCGGCCGATCAGTCCCGGTCCACAAGCATCGAATCAGGTAAAACCTGTAAGAAAAACACACAGAATTAGAAAAATCGACTTTTTCTTTGAAACCGAGGTGTAGTGGTGATGTCCTGTTTTATAGGAATTCACCGATATCTTTATTATTAGAATCTCAAGCAGTCAAATTTGTTTTTATTGTAGCATTCGTTTAACCTTATCGTTAGATACTCATCTTGCGCCGCATTTCGGCCATTTCTAGTTCTAATCTGTTATTTTTGGTTTTATAATTACGTAATTTTATTGCACTTGTAAAATTTTTATTTCCTCGTTTTTCGTGCTGGTTTTGCTCTGGGTAGGTCAGTCCCGGTCCACAACCCTTGAATCAAGCGAAACCTGGAAGAAAAGACTGAGAATTAGGAAAAATCGACTTTTTCTTTGAAACCGCGTTATAGTGGTACAGCCCTGTTTTATAGGAAATCACCTATATCCTCTCGTTATTAAGTCCATAGTATCTCCAAACAGTTTTTTCTTGTAGTTTTTGTGTAGTCTAATCATTAGACACCGTTCTGGTGCCGCATTCAGGCCATTTCTAGTTATAATCGCTTTCCTTCAGTTTTATACTTACGTAATTTTAATAGAATTCTAAAAATTTTTGTTTCTTCCTTTTTCGTGCTGTTTTTGCTCTCGGCCGATCAGTCCCGGTCCACAAGCATCGAATCAGGTAAAACCTGTAAGAAAAACACACAGAATTAGAAAAAAATCGACTTTTTCTTTGAAACCGAGGTGTAGTGGTGATGTCCTGTTTTATAGGAATTCACCGATATCTTTGTGTATTAGAATCTCAAGCAGTCCAAATTTGTTTTTTATTGTAGCATTCGTTTAACCTTATCGTTAGATACTCATCTTGCGCCGCATTTCGGCCATTTCTAGTTCTAATCTGTTATTTTTAGTTTTATAATTACGTAATTTTATTGCACTTGTAAAAATTTTATTTCTTCGTTTTTCGTGCTGGTTTTGCTCTGGATGGGTCAGTCCCGGTCCACAACCGTTGAATCAAGCGAAACCTGGAAAGAAAAGACTGAAATTAGGAAAAATCGACTTTTCTTTGAAACCGAGTTTTAGTGGTAAAGCCCTGTTTTAGCATTCGTTTAACCTTATCGTTAGATGCTCATCTTGCGCCGCATTTCGGCCATTTCTGGATTCTAATCTGTTGTTTTTAGTTTTATAATTACGTAATTTTATTGCACTTGTAAAAATTTTATTTCTTCGTTTTTCGTGCTGGTTTTGCTCTGGATGGTTCAGTCCCGGTCCACAACCTTTGAATCAGGCGAAATGTGGAAAGAAAAGACTGAGAATTAGAAAAATCGACTTTTCTTTGAAACCGAGGTGTAGTGGTGATGTCCTGTTTTATAGGAATTCACCGATATCTTGTGTATTAGAATCTCAAACAGTCCAAATTTGTTTTTAATGTAGCATTCGTTTAACCTTATCGTTAGATACTCATCTTGCGCCGCATTTCGGCCATTTCTAGTTCTAATCTGTTATTTTTGGTTTTATAATTACATAATTTTATTGCACTTGTAAAAATTTTATTTCTTCGTTTTTCGTGCTGGTTTTGCTCTGGGTAGGTCAGTCCCGGTCCACAACCGTTGAATCAAGCGAAACCTGGAAGAAAAGACTGAGAATTAGGAAAAATCGACTTTTCTTTGAAACAACGTTATAGTGGTACATCCCTGTTTTATAGGAAATCACCTATATCCTCTCCTTATTAAGTCCATAGTATCTCCAAACAGTTTTTCTTGTAGTTTTGTGTAGTCTAATCATTAGACACCGTTCTCGATGCCGCATTCAGGCCATTTCTAGTTATAATCGCTTACCTTCAGTTTTATACTTACGTAATTTAATAGAATTCTAAAATTTTTGTTTCTTCCTTTTTCGTGCTGTTTTGCTCTCGGCCGATCAGTCCCGGTCCACAAGCATCGAATCAGGTAAAACCTGTAAGAAAAACACACAGAATTAGGAAAAATCGACTTTTCTTTGAAACCGAGGTGTAGTGGTGATGTCCTGTTTTATACTTACGTAATTTTATTGCACTTGTAAAAATTTTATTTCTTCGTTTTCGTGCTGGTTTTGCTCTGGATGGTTCAGTCCCGGTCCACAAGCATCGAATCAGGTAAAACCTGTAAGAAAAACACACAGAATTAGAAAAATCGACTTTTCTTTGAAACCGTGGTCTATACCACTATTGGTAAAGCCCTGTTTTATAGAATTCACCGATATCTTTGTGTATTAGAATCTCAAGCAGTCAAATTTGTTTTTATTGTAGCATTCGTTTAACCTTATCGTTAGATACTCATCTTACGCCGCATTTCGGCCATTTCTAGTTCTAATCTGTTGTTTTTAGTTTTATAATTACGTAATTTTATTGCACTTGTAAAAATTTTATTTCTTCGTTTTCGTGCTGGTTTTGCTCTGGGTAGGTCAGTCCCGGTCCACAACCGTTGAATCAAGCGAAACCTGGAAAGAAAAGACTGAGAATTAGAAAAATCGACTTTTCTTTGAAACCGAGTTTTAGTGGTAAAGCCCTGTTTTAGCATTCGTTTAACCTTATCGTTAGATACTCATCTTGCGCCGCATTACGGCCATTTCTAGTTATAATCGCTTACCTTCAGTTTTATATTTACGTAATTTTATTGCACTTGTAAAAATTTTATTTCTTCGTTTTCGTGCTGGTTTAGCTCTGGGTAGGTCAGTCCCGGTCCACAAGCATCGAATCAGGTAAAACCTGTAAGAAAAACACACAGAATTAGGAAAAATCGACTTTTCTTTGAAACCGAGGTGTAGTGGTGATGTCCTGTTTTATAGAATTCACCGATATCTTTGTGTATTAGAATCTCAAGCAGTCCAAATTTGTTTTTATTGTAGCATTCGTTTAACCTTATCGTTAGATACTCATCTTACGCCGCATTTCGGCCATTTCTAGTTCTAATCTGTTATTTTTAGTTTTATAATTACGTAATTTTAATGGAATTCTAAACATTTTGTTTCTTCCTTTTTCGTGCTGTTTTGCTCTCGGCCGATCAGTCCCGGTCCACAAGCATCAGATCAGGTAAAACCTGTAAGAAAAACACACAGAATTAGAAAAATCGACTTTTCTTTGAAACCGAGGTGTAGTGGTGATGTCCTGTTTTATAGGAATTCACCGATATCTTTGTGTATTAGAATCTCAAGCAGTCCAAATTTGTTTTTTATTGTAGCATTCGTTTAACCTTATCGTTAGATACTCATCTTGCGCCGCATTTCGGCCATTTCTAGTTCTAATCTGTTATTTTTAGTTTTATAATTACGTAATTTTATTGCACTTGTAAAAATTTTTATTTCCTCGTTTTTCGTGCTGGTTTTACTCTAGGTAGGTCAGTCCCGGTCCACAACCGTTGAATCAAGCGAAACCTGGAAAGAAAAGACTGAAATTAGGAAAAATCGACTTTTCTTTGAAACCGCGTTATAGTGGTACATCCCTGTTTTATAGGAAATCACCTATATCCTCTCGTTATTAAGTCCATAGTATCTCAAACAGTTTTTCTTGTAGTTTTGTGTAGTCTAATCATTAGACACCGTTCTGGTGCCGCATTCAGGCCATTTCTAGTTATAATCGCTTTCCTTCAGTTTTATACTTACGTAATTTAATAGAATTCTAAAATTTTTGTTTCTTCCTTTTTCGTGCTGTTTTGCTCTCGGCCGATCAGTCCCGGTCCACAAGCATCGAATCAGGTAAAACCTGTAAGAAAAACACACAGAATTAGAAAAATCGACTTTTCTTTGAAACCGAGGTGTAGTGGTGATGTCCTGTTTTATAGGAATTCACCGATATCTTTATTAATATTAGAATCTCAAGCAGTCCAAATTTGTTTTTATTGTAGCATTCGTTTAACCTTATCGTTAGATACTCATCTTGCGCCGCATTTCGGCCATTTCTAGTTCTAATCTGTTATTTTTAGTTTTATAATTACGTAATTTTATTGCACTTGTAAAAATTTTATTTCTTCGTATTTCGTGCTGGTTTAGCTCTGGGTAGGTCAGTCGGTCCACAACCGTTGAATCAAGCGAAACCTGGAAGAAAAGACTGAAATTAGGAAAAATCGACTTTCTCTTTGAAACCGAGTTTTAGTGGTAAAGCCCTGTTTTATAGGAAATCACCTATATCCTCGCGTTATTAAGTCCATAGTATCTCAAACAGTTTTTCTTGTAGTATTTGTGTAGTCTAATTATTAGACACCGTTCTCGATGCCGCATTCAGGCCATTTCTAGTTATAATCGCTTACCTTCAGTTTTATACTTACGTAATTTTAATGGAATTCTAAACATTTTGTTTCTTCCTTTTCGTGCTGTTTTTGCTCTCGGCCGGTCAGTCCCAGTTCACAAGCATCGAATAAGGTAAAACCTGTAAGAAAAACACACAGAATTAGGAAAAATCGACTTTTTCTTTGAAAACGTGGTCTATACCACTATTGGTAAAGCCCTGTTTTATAGAAATCACCTATATCCTCGTTATTAAGTCCATAGTATTTCAAACAGTTTTTTCTTGTAGTATTTGTGTAGTCTAATCATTAGACACAGTTCTCGTGCCGCATTCAGTTCATTTCTAGTTATAATCGCTCTCCTTCAGTTTTATACTTACGTAATTTTAATGGAATTCTAAACATTTTTGTTTCTTCCTTTTTCATGCTGTTTTTGCTCTCGGCCGGTCAGTCCCAGTTCACAAGCATCGAATAAGGTAAAACCTGTAAGAAAAACACACAGAATTAGGAAAAAATTGACTTTTTCTTTGAAACCGTGGTCTATACCACTATTGGTAAAGCCCTGTTTTATAGGAAATCACCTATATCCTCTCGTTATTAAGTTCATAGTATCTCAAACAGTTTTTTCTTGTAGTATTTGTGTAGTCTAATCATTAGACACAGTTCTCGTGCCGCATTCAGTTCATTTCTAGTTATAATCGCTTACCTTCAGTTTTATATCTACGTAATTTTATTGCACTTGTAAAAATTTTATTTCCTCGTTTTTCGTGCTGGTTTTGCTCTGGGTAGGTCAGTCCGGTCCACAACCGTTGAATCAAGCGAAACCTGGAAAGAAAAGACTGAGAATTAGGAAAAATCGACTTTTCTTTTGAAACCGAAGTGTAGTGGTGATGTCCTGTTTTATAGGAATTCACCGATATCTTTGTGTATTAGAATCTCAAGCAGTCAAATTTGTTTTTATTGTAGCATTCGTTTAACCTTATCGTTAGATACTCATCTTGCGCCGCATTTCGGCCATTTCTGGATTCTAATCTGTTATTTTTAGTTTTATAATTACGTAATTTTATTGCACTTGTAAAAAATTTTATTTCTTCGTATTTCGTGCTGGTTTAGCTCTGGGTAGGTCAGTCCCGGTCCACAACCGTTGAATCAAGCGAAACCTGGAAAGAAAAAACTGAGAATTAGGAAAAATCGACTTTTCTTTTGAAACCGAGTTTTAGTGGTAAAGCCCCGTTTTAGCATTCGTTTAACCTTATCGTTAGATACTTATCTTGCGCCGCATTTCGGCCATTTCTAGTTCTAATCTGTTGTTTTTAGTTTTATAATTACGTAATTTTATTGCACTTGTAAAAATTTTATTTCTTCGTTTTTCGTGCTGGTTTTGCTCTGGATGGTTCAGTCCCGGTCCACAACCTTTGAATCAGGCGAAATGTGGAAAGAAAAGACTGAAATTAGGAAAAATCGACTTTTCTTTTGAAACCGAGGTGTAGTGGTGATGTCCTGTTTTATAGGAATTCACCGATATCTTTGTGTAGTAGAATCTCAAGCAGTCAAATTTGTTTTTATTGTAGCATTCGTTTAACCTTATCGTTAGATACTCATCTTGCGCCGCATTTCGGCCATTTCTGGATTCTAATCTGTTATTTTTAGTTTTATAATTACGTAATTTTATTGCACTTGTAAAAATTTTATTTCTTCGTATTTCGTGCTGGTTTAGCTCTGGGTAGGTCAGTCCCGGTCCACAACCGTTGAATCAAGCGAAACCTGGAAAGAAAAGATTGAGAATTAGGAAAAATCGACTTTTTCTTTGAAACCGTGGTTTATACCACTATTGGTAAAGCCCTGTTTTATAGGAAATCACCTATATCCTCTCGTTATTAAGTCCATAGTATCTCCAAACAGTTTTTTCTTGTAGTATTTGTGTAGTCTAATTATTAGACACCGTTCTCGATGCCGCATTCAGGCCATTTCTAGTTATAATCGCTTACCTTCAGTTTTATACTTACGTAATTTTAATGGAATTCTAAACACTTTTGTTTCTTCCTTTTTCGTGCTGTTTTTGCTCTCGGCCGGTCAGTCCCAGTTCACAAGCATCGAATCAGGTAAAACCTGTAAGAAAAACACACAGAATTAGGAAAAAATCGACTTTTTCTTTGAAACCGTGGTTTATACCACTATTGGTAAAGCCCTGTTTTATAGGAAATCACCTATATCCTCTCGTTATTAAGTCCATAGTATCTCGAACAGTTTTTTCTTGTAGTATTTGTGTATTCTAATCATTAGACACCGTTCTCGTGCCGCATTCAGGCCATTTCTAGTTATAATCGCTTACCTTCAGTTTTATATTTACGTAATTTTATTGCACTTGTAAAAACTTTTATTTCCTCGTTTTTCGTGCTGGTTTTGCTCTGGATCGGTCAGTCCCGGTCCAAAACCGTTGAATCAGGCGAAACCTGGAAAGATAACACTGAGAATTAGGAAAAAATCGACTTTTTCTTTGAAAAAACGTTATAGTGGTACAGCCCTGTTTTATAGGAAATCACTTATATCCTCTCGTTATTAAGTCCATAGTATCTCCAAACAGTTTTTTCTTGTAGTATTTGTGTAGTCTAATTATTAGACACCGTTCTCGTGCCGCATTCAGGCCATTTCTAGTTATAATCGCTTACCTTCAGTTTTATGCTTACGTAATTTTAATGGAATTCTAAACATTTTGTTTCTTCCTTTTTCGTGCTGTTTTGCTCTCGGCCGGTCAGTCCCAGTTCACAAGCATCGAATCAGGTAAAACCTGTAAGAAAAACACACAGAATTAGGAAAAATCGACTTTTCTTTGAAACCGTGGTCTATACCACTATTGGTAAAGCCCTGTTTTATAGAAATCACCTATATCCTCTCGTTATTAAGTCCATAGTATCTCAAACAGTTTTTCTTGTAGTATTTGTGTAGTCTAATCATTAGACACCGTTCTCGTGCCGCATTCAGGCCATTTCTAGTTATAATCGCTTACCTTCAGTTTTATATTTACGTAATTTTAATGGAATTCTAAACATTTTGTTTCTTCCTTTTTCGTGCTGTTTTGCTCTCGGCCGGTCAGTCCCAGTTCACAAGCATCGAATCAGGTAAAACCTGTAAGAAAAACACACAGAATTAGAAAAATCGACTTTTCTTTGAAACCGAGTTTTAGTGGTAAAGCCCTGTTTTAGCATTCGTTTAACCTTATCGTTAGATGCTCATCTTGCGCCGCATTACGGCCATTTCTAGTTATAATCGCTACCTTCAGTTTTATACTTACGTAATTTTATTGCACTTGTAAAAATTTTATTTCTTCGTTTTTCGTGCTGGTTTAGCTCTGGGTAGGTCAGTCCCGGTCCACAACCTTTGAATCAGGCGAAACCTGGAAAGAAAAGACTGAGAATTAGAAAAATCGACTTTTCTTTGAAACCGAGGTGTAGTGGTGATGTCCTGTTTTATAGGAAATCACTTATATCCTCTCGTTATTAAGTCCATAGTATCTTCAAACAGTTTTTCTTGTAGTATTTGTGTAGTCTAATTATTAGACACCGTTCTCGTGCCGCATTCAGGCCATTTCTAGTTATAATCGCTTACCTTCAGTTTTATACTTACGTAATTTTAATGGAATTCTAAACATTTTGTTTCTTCCTTTTTCGTGCTGTTTTGCTCTCGGCCGGTCAGTCCCAGTTCACAAGCATCGAATCAGGTAAAACCTGTAAGAAAAACACACAGAATTAGAAAAATCGACTTTTCTTTGAAACCGAGGTGTAGTGGTGATGTCCTGTTTTATAGGAATTCTCCGATATCTTTGTGTATTAGAATCTCAAGCAGTCAAATTTGTTTTTTATTGTAGCATTCGTTTAACCTTATTGTTAGATACTTATCTTGCGCCGCATTTCGGCCATTTTTAGTTCTAATCTGTTATTTTTAGTTTTATAATTACGTAATTTTATTGCACTTGTAAAAATTTTATTTCTTCGTTTTTCGTGCTGGTTTTGCTCTGGATGGGTCAGTCCCGGTCCACAACCGTTGAATCAGGCAAAACCTGGAAAGAAAAGACTGAGAATTAGGAAAAATCGACTTTTCTTTGAAACCGAGTTTTAGTGGTAAAGCCCTGTTTTAGCATTCGTTTAACCTTATCGTTAGATACTCATCTTGCGCCGCATTTCGGCCATTTCTAGTTATAATCGCTACCTTCAGTTTTATATTTACGTAATTTTATTGCACTTGTAAAAATTTTATTTCTTCGTATTTCGTGCTGGTTTTGCTCTGGGTAGGTCAGTCCCGGTCCACAACCTTTGAATCAGGCGAAACCTGGAAAGAAAAGACTGAGAATTAGAAAAATCGACTTTTTCTTTGAAACCGAGTTTTAGTGGTAAAGCCCTGTTTTATAGAAATCACCTATATCCTCTCGTTATTAAGTCCATAGTATCTCAAACAGTTTTTCTTGTAGTATTTGTGTAGTCTAATCATTAGACACCGTTCTCGATGCCGCATTCAGGCCATTTCTAGTTATAATCGCTACCTTCAGTTTTATATTTACGTAATTTTATTGCACTTGTAAAAATTTTATTTCTTCGTATTTCGTGCTGGTTTAGCTCTGGGTAGGTCAGTCCCGGTCCAAAACCGTTGAATCAAGCGAAACCTGGAAAGAAAAGACTGAGAATTAGGAAAAATCGACTTTTCTTTGAAACCGAGTTTTAGTGGTAAAGCCCTGTTTTATAGAAATCACCTATATCCTCGTTATTAAGTCCATAGTATCTCAAACAGTTTTTCTTGTAGTATTTGTGTAGTCTAATTATTAGACACCGTTCTCGTGCCGCATTCAGGCCATTTCTAGTTCTAATCTGTTATTTTTAGTTTTATAATTACGTAATTTTATTGCACTTGTAAAAATTTTATTTCTTCGTATTTCGTGCTGGTTTAGCTCTGGGTAGGTCAGTCCCGGTCCACAACCGTTGAATCAAGCGAAACCTGGAAAGAAAAGACTGAAATTAGGAAAAATCGACTTTTCTTTGAAACCGCGTTATAGTGGTACAGCCCTGTTTTATAGGAAATCACCTATATCCTCTCGTTATTAAGTCCATAGTATCTTCAAACAGTTTTTCTTGTAGTATTTGTGTAGTCTAATTATTAGACACCGTTCTCGATGCCGCATTCAGGCCATTTCTAGTTATAATCGCTTACCTTCAGTTTTATACTTACGTAATTTTAATGGAATTCTAAACATTTTGTTTCTTCCTTTTTCGTGCTGTTTTGCTCTCGGCCGGTCAGTCCCAGTTCACAAGCATCGAATCAGGTAAAACCTGTAAGAAAAACACACAGAATTAGAAAAAATCGACTTTTCTTTTGAAACCGAGTTTTAGTGGTAAAGCCCCGTTTTAGCATTCGTTTAACCTTATCGTTAGATACTCATCTTGCGCCGCATTACGGCCATTTCTAGTTATAATCGCTTACCTTCAGTTTTATATTTACGTAATTTTAATGGAATTCTAAACATTTTGTTTCTTCCTTTTTCGTGCTGTTTTGCTCTCGGCCGGTCAGTCCCAGTTCACAAGCATCGAATCAGGTAAAACCTGTAAGAAAAACACACAGAATTAGGAAAAATCGACTTTTTCTTTGAAACCGAGTTTTAGTGGTAAAGCCCTGTTTTATAGAATTCACCGATATCTTTGTGTATTAGAATCTCAAGCAGTCCAAATTTGTTTTTATTGTAGCATTCGTTTAACCTTATCGTTAGATGCTCATCTTGCGCCGCATTACGGCCATTTCTAGTTCTAATCTGTTATTTTTAGTTTTATAATTACGTAATTTTATTGCACTTGTAAAAATTTTATTTCTTCGTTTTTCGTGCTGGTTTTGCTCTGAATCGGTCAGTCCCGGTCCACAACCGTTGAATCAAGCGAAACCTGGAAAGAAAAGACTGAGAATTAGGAAAAATCGACTTTTTCTTTGAAACCGAGGTGTAGTGGTGATGTCCTGTTTTATAGGAATTCACCGATATCTTTGTGTATTAGAATCTCAAGCAGTCCAAATTTGTTTTTTATTGTAGCATTCGTTTAACCTTATCGTTAGATACTCATCTTGCGCCGCATTTCGGCCATTTCTAGTTCTAATCTGTTATTTTTAGTTTTATAATTACGTAATTTTATTGCACTTGTAAAAAATTTTATTTCTTCGTATTTCGTGCTGGTTTAGCTCTGGGTAGGTCAGTCCCGGTCCACAACCGTTGAATCAAGCGAAACCTGGAAAGAAAAAACTGAGAATTAGGAAAAAATCGACTTTTTCTTTGAAACCGAGTTTTAGTGGTAAAGCCCCGTTTTAGCATTCGTTTAACCTTATCGTTAGATACTCATCTTGCGCCGCATTTCGGCCATTTCTAGTTCTAATCTGTTGTTTTTAGTTTTATAATTACGTAATTTTATTGCACTTGTAAAAATTTTATTTCTTCGTTTTTCGTGCTGGTTTTGCTCTGGATGGTTCAGTCCCGGTCCAAAACCGTTGAATCAGGCGAAACCTGGAAAGAAAAGACTGAAATTAGGAAAAATCGACTTTTCTTTGAAACCGAGGTGTAGTGGTGATGTCCTGTTTTATAGGAATTCACCGATATCTTTATTAATATTAGAATCTCAAGCAGTCCAAATTTGTTTTTATTGTAGCATTCGTTTAACCTTATCGTTAGATGCTCATCTTGCGCCGCATTTCGGCCATTTCTGGATTCTAATCTGTTATTTTTAGTTTTATAATTACGTAATTTTATTGCACTTGTAAAAATTTTATTTCTTCGTATTTCGTGCTGGTTTAGCTCTGGGTAGGTCAGTCGGTCCACAACCGTTGAATCAAGCGAAACCTGAAAGAAAAGACTGAAATTAGGAAAAAATCGACTTTTCTTTGAAACCGAGTTTTAGTGGTAAAGCCCCGTTTTAGCATTCGTTTAACCTTATCGTTAGATACTCATCTTGCGCCGCATTTCGGCCATTTCTAGTTCTAATCTGTTGTTTTTAGTTTTATAATTACGTAATTTTATTGCACTTGTAAAAATTTTATTTCTTCGTTTTTCGTGCTGGTTTTGCTCTGGATGGTTCAGTCCCGGTCCACAACCTTTGAATCAGGCGAAATGTGGAAAGAAAAGACTGAGAATTAGAAAAATCGACTTTTCTTTGAAACCGAGGTGTAGTGGTGATGTCCTGTTTTATAGAAATCACCTATATCCTCGTTATTAAGTCCATAGTATCTCAAACAGTTTTTCTTGTAGTATTTGTGTAGTCTAATCATTAGACACCGTTCTCGTGCCGCATTCAGTTCATTTCTAGTTATAATCGCTTACCTTCAGTTTTATACTTACGTAATTTTAATGGAATTCTAAACATTTTTGTTTCTTCCTTTTCGTGCTGTTTTGCTCTCGGCCGGTCAGTCCCAGTTCACAAGCATCGAATCAGGTAAAACCTGTAAGAAAAACACACAGAATTAGAAAAATCGACTTTTCTTTGAAACCGAGTTTTAGTGGTAAAGCCCTGTTTTATAGAAATCACCTATATCCTCGTTATTAAGTCCATAGTATCTCAAACAGTTTTTTCTTGTAGTATTTGTGTAGTCTAATCATTAGACACCGTTCTCGTGCCGCATTCAGTTCATTTCTAGTTATAATCGCTTACCTTCAGTTTTATACTTACGTAATTTTATTGCACTTGTAAAAATTTTATTTCTTCGTATTTCGTGCTGGTTTTGCTCTGAATCGGTCAGTCCCGGTCCACAACCGTTGAATCAAGCGAAACCTGGAAAGAAAAGACTGAGAATTAGAAAAATCGACTTTTCTTTGAAACCGAGTTTTAGTGGTAAAGCCCCGTTTTAGCATTCGTTTAACCTTATCGTTAGATACTCATCTTGCGCCGCATTTCGGCCATTTCTAGTTATAATCGCTTTCCTTCAGTTTTATATTTACGTAATTTTAATGGAATTCTAAACATTTTGTTTCTTCCTTTTCGTGCTGTTTTGCTCTCGGCCGGTCAGTCCCAGTTCACAAGCATCGAATCAGGTAAAACCTGTAAGAAAAACACACAGAATTAGAAAAATCGACTTTTTCTTTGAAACCGAGTTTTAGTGGTAAAGCCCCGTTTTAGCATTCGTTTAACCTTATCGTTAGATACTCATCTTGCGCCGCATTTCGGCCATTTCTAGTTATAATCGCTTTCCTTCAGTTTTATACTTACGTAATTTAATAGAATTCTAAAATTTTTGTTTCTTCCTTTTCGTGCTGTTTTGCTCTCGGCCGGTCAGTCCCAGTTCACAAGCATCGAATAAGGTAAAACCTGTAAGAAAAACACACAGAATTAGGAAAAATCGACTTTTCTTTGAAACCGAGGTGTAGTGGTGATGTCCTGTTTTATAGAATTCACCGATATCTTTGTGTATTAGAATCTCAAGCAGTCCAAATTTGTTTTTAATGTAGCATTCGTTTAACCTTATCGTTAGATACTCATCTTGCGCCGCATTTCGGCCATTTCTAGTTCTAATCTGTTATTTTTAGTTTTATAATTACGTAATTTTATTGCACTTGTAAAAATTTTATTTCTTCGTTTTTCGTGCTGGTTTTGCTCTGGATGGTTCAGTCCCGGTCCACAACCGTTGAATCAAGCGAAACCTGGAAAGAAAAGACTGAGAATTAGAAAAATCGACTTTTCTTTGAAACCGTGGTCTATACCACTATTGGTGATGTCCTGTTTTATAGAATTCACCGATATCTTTGTGTATTAGAATCTCAAGCAGTCCAAATTTGTTTTTAATGTAGCATTCGTTTAACCTTATCGTTAGATACTCATCTTGCGCCGCATTTCGGCCATTTCTAGTTCTAATCTGCTATTTTTAGTTTTATCATTACGTAATTTTATTGCACTTGTAAAAATTTTATTTCTTCGTATTTCGTGCTGGTTTAGCTCTGGGTAGGTCA
This sequence comes from Teinopalpus imperialis, assembly GCA_029286865.1. Classification (NCBI taxonomy): domain Eukaryota; kingdom Metazoa; phylum Arthropoda; class Insecta; order Lepidoptera; family Papilionidae; genus Teinopalpus; species Teinopalpus imperialis. Next base: position 39,221 of record JAGSMU010000222.1, on the reverse strand, counting down.
GTCCCGGTCCACAACCGTTGAATCAAGCGAAACCTGGAAAGAAAAGACTGAAATTAGGAAAAATCGACTTTTTCTTTGAAACCGTGGTCTATACCACTATTGGTAAAGCCCTGTTTTATAGAAATCACCTATATCCTCTCGTTATTAAGTCCATAGTATCTCCAAACAGTTTTTTCTTGTAGTATTTGTGTAGTCTAATTATTAGACATCGTTCTCGTGCCGCATTCAGGCCATTTCTAGTTATAATCGCTTACCTTCAGTTTTATACTTACGTAATTTTAATGGAATTCTAAAAATTTTATTTCTTCCTTTTTCGTGCTGTTTTTGTTCTCGGCCGGTCAGTCCCAGTTCACAAGCATCGAATCAGGTAAAACCTGTAAGAAAAACACACAGAATTAGGAAAAAATCGACTTTTTCTTTGAAAACGTGGTCTATACCACTATTGGTAAAGCCCTGTTTTATAGGAAATCACCTATATCCTCTCGTTATTAAGTCCATAGTATTTCAAACAGTTTTTTCTTGTAGTATTTGTGTAGTCTAATCATTAGACACAGTTCTCGTGCCGCATTCAGTTCATTTCTAGTTATAATCGCTCTCCTTCAGTTTTATACTTACGTAATTTTAATGGAATTCTAAACATTTTTGTTTCTTCCTTTTTCATGCTGTTTTTGCTCTCGGCCGGTCAGTCCCAGTTCACAAGCATCGAATAAGGTAAAACCCTGTTTTATAGGAAATCACCTATATCCTCGTTATTAAGTTCATAGTATCTCAAACAGTTTTTCTTGTAGTTTTTGTGTAGTCTAATTATTAGACACCGTTCTCGATGCCGCATTCAGTTCATTTCTAGTTATAATCGCTTACCTTCAGTTTTATACTTACGTAATTTTAATGGAATTCTAAACATTTTGTTTCTTCCTTTTTCGTGCTGTTTTGCTCTCGGCCGGTCAGTCCCAGTTCACAAGCATCGAATAAGGTAAAACCTGTAAGAAAAACACACAGAATTAGGAAAAATCGACTTTTTCTTTGAAACCGTGGTCTATACCACTATTGGTAAAGCCCTGTTTTATAGAAATCACCTATATCCTCGTTATTAAGTCCATAGTATTTCAAACAGTTTTTCTTGTAGTATTTGTGTAGTCTAATTATTAGACACCGTTCTCGTGCCGCATTCAGTTCATTTCTAGTTATAATCGCTTACCTTCAGTTTTATACTTACGTAATTTTAATGGAATTCTAAACATTTTGTTTCTTCCTTTTTCGTGCTGTTTTGCTCTCGGCCGGTCAGTCCCAGTTCACAAGCATCGAATCAGGTAAAACCTGTAAGAAAAACACACAGAATTAGAAAAATCGACTTTTCTTTGAAACCGCGTTATAGTGGTACAGCCCTGTTTTATAGAAATCACCTATATCCTCGTTATTAAGTTCATAGTATCTCAAACAGTTTTTTCTTGTAGTATTTGTGTAGTCTAATCATTAGACACCGTTCTCGTGCCGCATTCAGGCCATTTCTAGTTCTAATCTGTTATTTTTAGTTTTATAATTACGTAATTTTATTGCACTTGTAAAAATTTTATTTCTTCGTATTTCGTGCTGGTTTAGCTCTGGGTAGGTCAGTCCCGGTCCACAACCGTTGAATCAAGCGAAACCTGGAAAGAAAAGACTGAGAATTAGGAAAAATCGACTTTTCTTTGAAACCGCGTTATAGTGGTACAGCCCTGTTTTATAGAAATCACCTATATCCTCGTTATTAAGTTCATAGTATCTCAAACAGTTTTTCTTGTAGTATTTGTGTAGTCTAATCATTAGACACCGTTCTCGATGCCGCATTCAGGCCATTTCTAGTTATTCTTCTATATTCTGTTGATGTTAATGCTGTTAGCCTATGCGGCTCTTACAGCTTCATCGGACACAGGGCTCACGGAACTGAGGGGTCCGTGAGCTGGTTTTTTTCAACCGTGTTTTGCCTACTGTGGTTCTCTTACTTACACAAAGCGCTCATAAACTGAGCGTGTCGCTCTACTCTTTGGTCTCACACCTATCTGATGATGCCACCCAAGTTGCCAGTTCCCTAGCTATATTGTGATTCTCCCGAGTGGAGAATGAATGGTGATGTCTAAAGACCGTCCGAGGTTTCGGTATGCGAACCTAGCCTCTGACGGACGCCACCTGTTATCATATCAATCGGAAGCTGTGGGCGGTGAGAACCGCCCTGACACGCGGGTGTAGCGAGTGTATGCGGTGTCGCGAAGATTGCGTCGCGCTCGGAGGCGAGGGCGACGCGACGAGGTGTAGGTATTGTGTGTGGGTCCGGGGTCCGTTGAGGACGGACTGGCGTAGGGTTCCCCCATGAAGTGGGGGTCGTCGAGGACGTGACGGGGTCTACGGTTCGTAGTTACCGGATTCGGATCCGGATCGTAGGTTGCGGCGTTTACCACTAGCGGGTTAGAATGCGAAAGCGCTTTCTCGAAGAAGCGCTGCGAGAGAGATTTGAGGTATTCCGGTATGGCGACGAGGTGTAAGTCACTGTGCAGATCGATGTTGCGTTGATACGGTTCTGCTCCGGTTGCGATTCTGGTGAAACGGTTTTGAACCGTTTGGAGTTGTTTAATTTTGATTTCGGCTACGTGGGCGAAGACGACGCTGGCGTAGGTCATAATAGGCCTTACGCAGGTCTTATATAGAAGGAGTTTATGTCTTAAGGACATTTTGCTTTTAGCGCAGATGAGCGGGTGAAGCCGGCTCATGACAAACGCGGCCTTATTCCTCGCATTTTAATATGCGGATGGAAGTTGAGTTTATGGTCAAAGGTGACCCCTAGGTATTTGACCGTTTCTACCCAGGAACGGGACGGTCGAAGATCGTGATACGTCCTAGCTTTCTACGGTTAGGTACTGATGCAGTGCAGAATGGATCGGATGAGCCTCTCCAGAAGAAGACTGCTGCACTTTTATCCGGGTTAATTTCGATTCTCCATAACCGAAACCACTCGGCGAGGCGGTTGGCTGCGGCTTGGAGTCGGATGGTGATACGGCCCTTGTGTAAGTTTGAATAGTATAGGGCGGTATCGTCTGCGAAAAGCGCAAGACTGACCTGCGGATCTTTCGGGACATCACTTGTGTAAAGTGAGAATAAGAGGGGGGAAAGAACGGAGCCCTGAGGGACACCTGCTAGGAGCGGCCGGCTTGAGGAGCGCGTGCCGTCGACTCGATATCGAAAAGTGCGATTCGACAAGAAGGCTCGTATGATGTGCACGAGCCTGTCTGGTATGTTGATGGAGTGAAGTTTATAAATTAAACCGTTGTGCCAGACTTTGTCGAATGCCTTTGCGACATCGAAGAATAGTGCACCAGTACCGATGGGGTTTTTCAGGGTTAACCCTGCGAGAATGTGTTCCGTTAAGCGGAAGGCCTGTTGAACGCAGGAGTGCGTATTCCTAAACCCGAACTGTTCGTCGGGAAGTAATCTATTAGCTAGGACGTGTTCTTTAAGTCGCCTAAGAATAATCCTTTCGTATACCTTGCCCACGGAGTTCAGGAGACTGATTGGGCGATAGCTGGTGGGGAGGTTCCGCGGTTTGTGCGGTTTGGGTATCCCGATGACGTCCGCTTCCTTCCAGGCATCCGGGAAGGAGCAGCTGGAGAGGAGCGTATTGAATATTGCCACAAGGAGGCAGATGATATTAGCGGGAAGCGCTTTAATTATTTTATTGTTAATCCCGTCGGGACCGGGAGCTGACCTCTTTTTGAGGTTTTTTATAATGTTGGTGACCTCGTCGGTGGTCACGGGTTCTAACGGTTCGCCCGCTGGTGGTAACGACGCCCTAAGCGCCACGTCGGCGTTCACCTTTCGGAGGTGGTCTTGGTCCGCGGGGGAGTTCGAAGGGGAGCATTGGCTCTCTAGACTGTCCGCGAGATATTCGGCTTTCTCTGAGTCGTCGAATGCGAGAGTAGCGTTATCCGGTAAAATTAGAGGCGGCATTTGTGTGATGGTGTCTGCTTTGAGACCCTGCGCCACACGCCAGTAGGCGGTATTCGAAGGCTCGAGGTCTGCTAGCAGGTCGCCCCATTTTTGATCGTTGTAAGATTTTATGCGCTCTTTGACCTCCCTTTGGAGGTGGCGCAGTCTAACGCGATTAACATCCGTCGGGTATCTATCGTGAAGCTTTGCCGCGCGATTTTTTGATCTTATCAGTCGGCGGAGACTCGAGGGAAGGACCCCGAATTGATCGGTCGACGTGGGGACCGTCCTTTTCGAGTCTTCGACGGCCGAGCTAAGGTGTGAAGTTAAAGAGTCGATCGCCCGAAACGCCTTGTCAGGTGAGTCGATCTCGTTAGTTGAAATATCTAGCTGCTGGGTGGTCGTGGCTCGAAGTTTACCTTCGAGAGCACGCCAGTTGACTATGGTTTTGGTCTGAGGGACCTCGCCTGTCGATTGGCCCAGCTTGAGGAGCACTGGCCTATGATCCGATGATAATTCGTGTAGCGGTTCGATGGAGTCGACCGCTAGGGTGATATTTTTGATTAACGCAATATCTAAAACGTCGGGTGTTTGACGTGTAAAGTTTAGAGCGTAACGTGTCGGGGAGACGGGGGCTATAACGTCGAAGCTATAAGAGCCCATGAGGGCGTGAAGCGCCTTGCCGTTTTTGTTCTCCCTTGTCGAATGCCAGGAGGCATGTTTGCTGTTTAGGTCGCCTGCTAAGACGACCGACGGCCCTAGGTTGATTAGGGTCCTGATGTCCGATTCTAGAACTGTTTTCGTCGGTGATAGATAAACCGAGGCGATAACTATCGGGCTATGACCGGTCATAGCCACCCTACACGCGGTGGCTTCTATGTTTGTTAATCGCGGAACCTCGAGCGGTACGCAGTGCAAGCACCTTTGTAGTAGATCAGGGTGCCGCCTTTGCGGGCGGACAACCTGTCACCACGGATGACTCTGTAATTTGCGATCTTGGGATCGCTGTGGCTAGGTTTTAAGAAGGTTTCTTGCACTAGCATAACGTCGACGTTGTGTTTCTTTAAATGGATCGCTACTTCGTCCTTTTGAGACCTGAGTCCGTCCGCGTTGAAATACGAGACAGTCAGAGAGCGGGGTTTGACTCGACCTAATGGTGTGTTAGCCATTGGAGACAGAACTAGGGGGTTGCCCTACTGGGCATGGGACCATTCTGGAGAGCCCAGAAGGAGCGTATGGTGCCCATGTGTTCTGCAGTGATCTGCAGCATTTCGAAGGGCGTTTTGGCCTGCTGGAGGCGGATCCCCATGTTGGTGAGGTCCTCCAGGGCGTTGAAATCGAGCGAGCTGATGAAGTTAAGCGAGTAAGTAATTGGGTTTTGCATACCCAGAGGTTGAGGTGTGGCCTGCGCTGAGGTGGCAGGCTGCACGGGGGAGGGGTTTGGCCTAGTGATAGGCGCGACTTGTTTGCGCGCCATAGCAGGAGGCATTGCCCAGGCTGGCTTTGCAGGGGCCTTAGGGGCTTGCAAGGGGCAGCGGGTTTGGGGCTGGAGCTGGAGCTGCAGCTGGAGTGGGGGCGGGCCTGGGAGCAGGCGCGGCCCTTACGGGGATGGCTGGGGTTGGTGTCGCTTTTTTTGGTTTGGCTTTTTTGCCATTTTGAGTAGTCCCGCCGCGTTGCCTCTGCGGCGCTTTGGGACACCCGCGATAACTCGCTGGGTGGCCCTCTGCCTCGCATAGGCAGCACGCTGGGGGCTCTGTCGCTCCGGAGGGGCACGAACAGTCCGGGGTGCCATGGTCCCCGATGCATTTGACGCATCTGGGCCTGGCAAAACAGTTTCTGGCCGAGTGGCCGTAAAATTGACAGCGATGACACTGTCCAACGAGTCCGCGTTTGAGGGGGGCCTCCACAGATATGCCGGAGAGGCCGCAAAGGGTCTTGAGATTGAAAATGGCCTTGCCTTCTGGAGTCAGGTCCAGGGTGGCCAGAATTAGGGGCATTGGTTTTTTTGTGCGCGGATCTGTCATCCTGCGCGCATCGAGGATTGGGAGGTCTTGATCCTTAAGGGATCGGATCACTTCCTCCAGTTCTGTCTCGAATGGGAGACCGCGAATAACGACCCGGAGTTTCCTTTCTTCCGGGAGGGCATAGGTGTGGAAACCTATGTTTTTCTCGCGCAGCAGTTTCGTGGCCGCGCGGAAGTCACCTACTGTCTGTAGGTTCAAGCGTATGCCTTGTGGCGTGTTTTGAGCCTTAGGGTACGATATTTTTAGGGTGGCGAACCACCTGGAGACGTCAGTCCATTTGGACTTTTCCTGTAGGATTACAGGGGGCGGGGGCTTCGTTTTGCGCTCCGCAGGGGGCGCTTGGCGAGCCTGAGGGGCTGCCTTCTTCGCCGGTGTGGCGGTCGGCGAGACTGAACCCGGCCTGGAAAACGTGGCCGTATTGACGACCCGGCTGAGCAGGGCGTTTCCTCTTGTTGGTGACGAGGGTGAAGCCCTCGTCCGGTTGACTAGGCCCTACCTCCATGTCCGATGCGGAGGACTCCGAGTCTGAGTCGGAGGTCGACCGTGATCGGGGAGAGGCGGAGGTGGCAGGGCGCGCGGAAGGCGCTACGGTTGCGGTTTCGTTTGGTGATGGGTCCGGTGATTGCGGGTTGTCGCTGAAGGCGACCCGCGGAGCTTCTAGATGGCGCATGAAGGAAGCCCATAGTTCGGGGCTGGCCGCCTGAAAGAATGCCTGCATCGTGCTGGCGTCCATCGCTATTTCGCTTTGGGGCTTAAGGCCCGTCCGCGAGAAAAACCGATTTTATTGTCCCCGCCTTGCGGCGGGGTGTAAAACCTAAAACTATACAATAAAATCCTAGCGTCTTGGGTACGCTTAGGGTGAGTACCTGTCGGTCGCCTAATGCGACAGAACAAAAGAAATACAATAGCCGCCTCTGAGGCGAGCGGGTGTGGCAACTTACGGGGTCGCTGGATCCGGTGGGCGCGCAGGTAGGCGCGCGCAGGTGTCCTTGCAGGTGCGCGGTGACGCACTCACTTCACAGGGCGGTAGTCCGCCCGCACTTGGTCACACACATGCACTGGTCGGTTTTCCTTGGCACTTGGTACTACTACTACCACCGATGATGATACAGACACTAATTAACACACTGTGAGTATTTGTGTAGTCTAATCATTAGACACCGTTCTCGTGCCGCATTCAGGCCATTTCTAGTTATAATCGCTTACCTTCAGTTTTATACTTACGTAATTTTATTGCACTTGTAAAAATTTTTATTTCTTCGTATTTCGTGCTGGTTTTGCTCTGAATCGGTCAGTCCCGGTCCACAACCGTTGAATCAAGCGAAACCTGGAAAGAAAAGACTGAGAATTAGAAAAATCGACTTTTCTTTGAAACCGAGGTGTAGTGGTGATGTCCTGTTTTATAGGAATTCACCGATATCTTTGTGTATTAGAATCTCAAGCAGTCAAATTTGTTTTTATTGTAGCATTCGTTTAACCTTATCGTTAGATACTCATCTTGCGCCGCATTACGGCCATTTCTAGTTCTAATCTGTTGTTTTAGTTTTATATTTACGTAATTTTATTGCACTTGTAAAAATTATTTCCTCGTTTTTCGTGCTGGTTTTGCTCTGGATCGGTCAGTCCCGGTCCATAACCGTTGAATCAGGCGAAACCTGAAAAGAAAAGACTGAGAATTAGGAAAAAATCGACTTTTTCTTTGAAACCGCGTTATAGTGGTACAGCCCTGTTTTATAGGAATTCACCGATATCTTTGTGTATTAGAATCTCAAGCAGTCAAATTTGTTTTTATTGTAGCATTCGTTTAACCTTATCGTTAGATACTCATCTTGCGCCGCATTTCGGCCATTTCTAGTTATAATCGCTTACCTTCAGTTTTATACTTACGTAATTTTATTGCACTTGTAAAAATTTTTATTTCTTCGTATTTCGTGCTGGTTTTGCTCTGAATCGGTCAGTCCCGGTCCAAAACCGTTGAATCAAGCGAAACCTGGAAAGAAAAGACTGAGAATTAGAAAAATCGACTTTTTCTTTGAAACCGAGTTTTAGTGGTAAAGCCCTGTTTTATAGAATTCACCGATATCTTTGTGTATTAGAATCTCAAGCAGTCCAAATTTGTTTTTATTGTAGCATTCGTTTAACCTTATCGTTAGATACTCATCTTGCGCCGCATTTCGGCCATTTCTAGTTATAATCGCTTACCTTCAGTTTTATATTTACGTAATTTTATTGCACTTGTAAAAATTATTTCCTCGTTTTTCGTGCTGGTTTAGCTCTGGGTAGGTCAGTCCCGGTCCAAAACCGTTGAATCAGGCGAAACCTGGAAAGAAAAGACTGAGAATTAGAAAAATCGACTTTTCTTTGAAACCGCGTTATAGTGGTACAGCCCTGTTTTATAGAATTCACCGATATCTTTGTGTATTAGAATCTCAAGCAGTCAAATTTGTTTTTATTGTAGCATTCGTTTAACCTTATCGTTAGATACTCATCTTGCGCCGCATTTCGGCCATTTCTAGTTATAATCGCTTACCTTCAGTTTTATACTTACGTAATTTTATTGCACTTGTAAAAATTATTTCCTCGTTTTTCGTGCTGGTTTTGCTCTGGATCGGTCAGTCCCGGTCCACAACCTTTGAATCAGGCGAAACCTGGAAAGAAAAGACTGAGAATTAGAAAAATCGACTTTTTCTTTGAAACCGTGGTCTATACCACTATTGGTAAAGCCCTGTTTTATAGAATTCACCGATATCTTTGTGTATTAGAATCTCAAGCAGTCAAATTTGTTTTTATTGTAGCATTCGTTTAACCTTATCGTTAGATACTCATCTTGCGCCGCATTTCGGCCATTTCTAGTTATAATCGCTTACCTTCAGTTTTATACTTACGTAATTTTATTGCACTTGTAAAAATTATTTCCTCGTTTTTCGTGCTGGTTTTGCTCTGGATCGGTCAGTCCCGGTCCAAAACCGTTGAATCAGGCGAAACCTGGAAAGAAAAGACTGAGAATTAGGAAAAATCGACTTTTTCTTTGAAACCGAGTTTTAGTGGTAAAGCCCTGTTTTATAGAAATCACCTATATCCTCGTTATTAAGTCCATAGTATCTCAAACAGTTTTTCTTGTAGTATTTGTGTAGTCTAATTATTAGACACCGTTCTCGTGCCGCATTCAGGCCATTTCTAGTTCTAATCTGTTATTTTTAGTTTTATAATTACGTAATTTTATTGCACTTGTAAAAATTTTTATTTCTTCGTATTTCGTGCTGGTTTAGCTCTGGGTAGGTCAGTCCCGGTCCACAACCGTTGAATCAAGCGAAACCTGGAAAGAAAAGACTGAGAATTAGGAAAAAATCGACTTTTTCTTTGAAACCGCGTTATAGTGGTACAGCCCTGTTTTATAGGAATTCACCGATATCTTTGTGTATTAGAATCTCAAGCAGTCCAAATTTGTTTTTTATTGTAGCATTCGTTTAACCTTATCGTTAGATACTCATCTTGCGCCGCATTACGGCCATTTCTAGTTCTAATCTGTTATTTTTAGTTTTATATTTACGTAATTTTATTGCACTTGTAAAAACTTTTATTTCCTCGTTTTTCGTGCTGGTTTTGCTCTGGATCGGTCAGTCCCGGTCCAAAACCGTTGAATCAGGCGAAACCTGGAAAGAAAAGACTGAGAATTAGGAAAAAATCGACTTTTTCTTTGAAAAAACGTTATAGTGGTACAGCCCTGTTTTATAGAATTCACCGATATCTTTGTGTATTAGAATCTCAAGCAGTCCAAATTTGTTTTTATTGTAGCATTCGTTTAACCTTATCGTTAGATACTCATCTTGCGCCGCATTACGGCCATTTCTAGTTATAATCGCTTACCTTCAGTTTTATACTTACGTAATTTTATTGCACTTGTAAAAATTTTTATTTCTTCGTATTTCGTGCTGGTTTAGCTCTGGGTAGGTCAGTCCCGGTCCAAAACCGTTGAATCAGGCGAAATGTGGAAAGAAAAGACTGAGAATTAGAAAAATCGACTTTTCTTTGAAACCGAGTTTTAGTGGTAAAGCCCTGTTTTATAGGAAATCACCTATATCCTCGTTATTAAGTCCATAGTATCTCCAAACAGTTTTTCTTGTAGTATTTGTGTAGTCTAATCATTAGACACCGTTCTCGTGCCGCATTCAGGCCATTTCTAGTTCTAATCTGTTATTTTTAGTTTTATAATTACGTAATTTTATTGCACTTGTAAAAAATTATTTCCTCGTTTTTCGTGCTGGTTTTGCTCTGAATCGGTCAGTCCCGGTCCAAAACCGTTGAATCAGGCGAAACCTGGAAAGAAAAGACTGAGAATTAGGAAAAATCGACTTTTCTTTGAAAAACGTTATAGTGGTACAGCCCTGTTTTATAGGAAATCACCTATATCCTCGTTATTAAGTCCATAGTATCTCCAAACAGTTTTTCTTGTAGTATTTGTGTAGTCTAATTATTAGACACCGTTCTCGATGCCGCATTCAGGCCATTTCTAGTTATAATCGCTTACCTTCAGTTTTATACTTACGTAATTTTAATGGAATTCTAAACATTTTGTTTCTTCCTTTTTCGTGCTGTTTTGCTCTCGGCCGGTCAGTCCCAGTTCACAAGCATCGAATCAGGTAAAACCTGTAAGAAAAACACACAGAATTAGAAAAAATCGACTTTTTCTTTGAAACCGTGGTTTATACAACTATTGGTAAAGCCCTGTTTTATAGGAAATCACCTATATCCTCGTTATTAAGTCCATAGTATCTCCAAACAGTTTTTCTTGTAGTATTTGTGTAGTCTAATTATTAGACACCGTTCTCGATGCCGCATTCAGGCCATTTCTAGTTCTAATCTGTTATTTTTAGTTTTATAATTACGTAATTTTATTGCACTTGTAAAAAATTATTTCCTCGTTTTTCGTGCTGGTTTTGCTCTGAATCGGTCAGTCCCGGTCCACAACCGTTGAATCAGGCGAAATGTGGAAAGAAAAGACTGAGAATTAGAAAAATCGACTTTTCTTTGAAACCGCGTTATAGTGGTACAGCCCTGTTTTATAGAATTCACCGATATCTTTGTGTATTAGAATCTCAAGCAGTCAAATTTGTTTTTATTGTAGCATTCGTTTAACCTTATCGTTAGATGCTCATCTTGCGCCGCATTTCGGCCATTTCTGGATTCTAATCTGTTATTTTTAGTTTTATATTTACGTAATTTTATTGCACTTGTAAAAAATTATTTCCTCGTTTTTCGTGCTGGTTTTGCTCTGAATCGGTCAGTCCCGGTCCAAAACCGTTGAATCAAGCGAAACCTGGAAAGAAAAGACTGAGAATTAGGAAAAATCGACTTTTCTTTGAAACCGTGGTTTATACAACTATTGGTAAAGCCCTGTTTTATAGGAAATCACTTATATCCTCTCGTTATTAAGTCCATAGTATCTCAAACAGTTTTTCTTGTAGTATTTGTGTAGTCTAATTATTAGACACCGTTCTCGATGCCGCATTCAGGCCATTTCTAGTTATAATCGCTTACCTTCAGTTTTATATTTACGTAATTTTATTGCACTTGTAAAAAATTATTTCCTCGTTTTTCGTGCTGGTTTTGCTCTGAATCGGTCAGTCCCGGTCCAAAACCGTTGAATCAGGCGAAACCTGGAAAGAAAAGACTGAGAATTAGGAAAAATCGACTTTTCTTTGAAACCGAGTTTTAGTGGTAAAGCCCTGTTTTATAGGAAATCACCTATATCCTCGCGTTATTAAGTCCATAGTATCTCCAAACAGTTTTTCTTGTAGTATTTGTGTAGTCTAATTATTAGACACCGTTCTCGATGCCGCATTCAGGCCATTTCTAGTTCTAATCTGTTGTTTTAGTTTTATAATTACGTAATTTTAATGGAATTCTAAACATTTTGTTTCTTCCTTTTTCGTGCTGTTTTGCTCTCGGCCGGTCAGTCCCAGTTCACAAGCATCGAATCAGGTAAAACCTGTAAGAAAAACACACAGAATTAGAAAAAATCGACTTTTCTTTGAAAAACGTTATAGTGGTACAGCCCTGTTTTATAGGAAATCACTTATATCCTCTCGTTATTAAGTCCATAGTATCTCAAACAGTTTTTTCTTGTAGTATTTGTGTAGTCTAATCATTAGACACCGTTCTCGTGCCGCATTCAGGCCATTTCTAGTTCTAATCTGTTATTTTTAGTTTTATAATTACGTAATTTTAATGGAATTCTAAACATTTTGTTTCTTCCTTTTTCGTGCTGTTTTGCTCTCGGCCGGTCAGTCCCAGTTCACAAGCATCGAATCAGGTAAAACCTGTAAGAAAAACACACAGAATTAGAAAAAATCGACTTTTCTTTTGAAACCGAGTTTTAGTGGTAAAGCCCTGTTTTATAGAAATCACCTATATCCTCGCGTTATTAAGTCCATAGTATCTCAAACAGTTTTTTCTTGTAGTATTTGTGTAGTCTAATTATTAGACACCGTTCTTGTGCCGCATTCAGGCCATTTCTAGTTCTAATCTGTTATTTTTAGTTTTATAATTACGTAATTTTATTGCACTTGTAAAAATTTTATTTCTTCGTTTTTCGTGCTGGTTTAGCTCTGGGTAGGTCAGTCCCGGTCCACAACCTTTGAATCAGGCGAAATGTGGAAAGAAAAGACTGAGAATTAGAAAAAATCGACTTTTCTTTGAAACCGAGGTGTAGTGGTGATGTCCTGTTTTATAGGAATTCACCGATATCTTTGTGTATTAGAATCTCAAGCAGTCCAAATTTGTTTTTATTGTAGCATTCGTTTAACCTTATCGTTAGATACTCATCTTGCGCCGCATTTCGGCCATTTCTGGATTCTAATCTGTTATTTTTAGTTTTATAATTACGTAATTTTATTGCACTTGTAAAAATTTTATTTCTTCGTTTTTCGTGCTGGTTTAGCTCTGGGTAGGTCAGTCCCGGTCCACAACCGTTGAATCAAGCGAAACCTGGAAAGAAAAAGACTGAAATTAGGAAAAATCGACTTTTCTTTGAAACCGCGTTATAGTGGTACAGCCCTGTTTTATAGGAAATCACCTATATCCTCTCGTTATTAAGTCCATAGTATCTCCAAACAGTTTTTTCTTGTAGTATTTGTGTAGTCTAATTATTAGACACCGTTCTTGTGCCGCATTCAGGCCATTTCTAGTTATAATCGCTTACCTTCAGTTTTATACTTACGTAATTTTAATGGAATTCTAAACATTTTTGTTTCTTCCTTTTTCGTGCTGTTTTGCTCTCGGCCGGTCAGTCCCAGTTCACAAGCATCGAATCAGGTAAAACCTGTAAGAAAAACACACAGAATTAGGAAAAATCGACTTTTTCTTTGAAACCGTGGTCTATACCACTATTGGTAAAGCCCTGTTTTATAGAAATCACCTATATCCTCTCGTTATTAAGTCCATAGTATCTCCAAACAGTTTTTCTTGTAGTATTTGTGTAGTCTAATCATTAGACACCGTTCTCGATGCCGCATTCAGGCCATTTCTAGTTATAATCGCTTACCTTCAGTTTTATATTTACGTAATTTTATTGCACTTGTAAAAATTTTATTTCTTCGTATTTCGTGCTGGTTTTGCTCTGGATGGTTCAGTCCCGGTCCACAACCTTTGAATCAGGCGAAACCTGGAAAGAAAAACTGAGAATTAGGAAAAATCGACTTTTTCTTTGAAACCGAGTTTTAGTGGTAAAGCCCTGTTTTATAGAATTCACCGATATCTTTGTGTATTAGAATCTCAAGCAGTCCAAATTTGTTTTTATTGTAGCATTCGTTTAACCTTATCGTTAGATACTCATCTTGCGCCGCATTACGGCCATTTCTAGTTATAATCGCTTACCTTCAGTTTTATACTTACGTAATTTTATTGCACTTGTAAAAATTTTATTTCCTCGTTTTTCGTGCTGGTTTTGCTCTGAATCGGTCAGTCCCGGTCCACAACCTTTGAATCAGGCGAAATGTGGAAAGAAAAGACTGAAATTAGGAAAAATCGACTTTTTCTTTGAAACCGAGTTTTAGTGGTAAAGCCCCGTTTTAGCATTCGTTTAACCTTATCGTTAGATACTCATCTTGCGCCGCATTTCGGCCATTTCTAGTTCTAATCTGTTATTTTTAGTTTTATAATTACGTAATTTTATTGCACTTGTAAAAAATTTTATTTCTTCGTATTTCGTGCTGGTTTAGCTCTGGGTAGGTCAGTCCCGGTCCACAACCGTTGAATCAAGCGAAACCTGGAAAGAAAAAACTGAGAATTAGGAAAAAATCGACTTTTTCTTTGAAACCGAGTTTTAGTGGTAAAGCCCCGTTTTAGCATTCGTTTAACCTTATCGTTAGATACTCATCTTGCGCCGCATTTCGGCCATTTCTAGTTCTAATCTGTTGTTTTTAGTTTTATAATTACGTAATTTTATTGCACTTGTAAAAATTTTATTTCTTCGTTTTTCGTGCTGGTTTTGCTCTGGATGGTTCAGTCCCGGTCCAAAACCGTTGAATCAGGCGAAACCTGGAAAGAAAAGACTGAGAATTAGGAAAAAATCGACTTTTTCTTTGAAACCGAGGTGTAGTGGTGATGTCCTGTTTTATAGGAATTCACCGATATCTTTGTGTATTAGAATCTCAAGCAGTCCAAATTTGTTTTTTATTGTAGCATTCGTTTAACCTTATCGTTAGATACTCATCTTGCGCCGCATTTCGGCCATTTCTAGTTCTAATCTGTTATTTTTAGTTTTATAATTACGTAATTTTATTGCACTTGTAAAAATTTTTATTTCTTCGTATTTCGTGCTGGTTTAGCTCTGCGTAGGTCAGTCCCGGTCCACAACCGTTGAATCAAGCGAAACCTGGAAAGAAAAGACTGAGAATTAGGAAAAAATCGACTTTTTCTTTGAAACCGAGTTTTAGTGGTAAAGCCCCGTTTTAGCATTCGTTTAACCTTATCGTTAGATACTCATCTTGCGCCGCATTTCGGCCATTTCTAGTTCTAATCTGTTGTTTTTAGTTTTATAATTACGTAATTTTATTGCACTTGTAAAAATTTTATTTCTTCGTTTTTCGTGCTGGTTTTGCTCTGGATGGTTCAGTCCCGGTCCACAACCTTTGAATCAGGCGAAACCTGGAAGAAAAGACTGAGAATTAGAAAAATCGACTTTTCTTTGAAACCGAGGTGTAGTGGTGATGTCCTGTTTTATAGGAATTCACCGATATCTTTGTGTATTAGAATCTCAAGCAGTCAAATTTGTTTTTATTGTAGCATTCGTTTAACCTTATCGTTAGATGCTCATCTTGCGCCGCATTACGGCCATTTCTAGTTCTAATCTGTTATTTTTAGTTTTATAATTACGTAATTTTATTGCACTTGTAAAAATTTTATTTCTTCGTATTTCGTGCTGGTTTAGCTCTGGGTAGGTCAGTCGGTCCACAACCGTTGAATCAGGCGAAACCTGGAAAGAAAAGACTGAGAATTAGGAAAAATCGACTTTTTCTTTGAAACCGAGTTTTAGTGGTAAAGCCCCGTTTTAGCATTCGTTTAACCTTATCGTTAGATACTCATCTTGCGCCGCATTACGGCCATTTCTAGTTCTAATCTGTTGTTTTAGTTTTATAATTACGTAATTTTATTGCACTTGTAAAAATTTTATTTCTTCGTTTTTCGTGCTGGTTTTGCTCTGGATGGTTCAGTCCCGGTCCACAACCTTTGAATCAGGCGAAATGTGGAAAGAAAAGACTGAGAATTAGAAAAATCGACTTTTCTTTGAAACCGAGGTGTAGTGGTGATGTCCTGTTTTATAGGAATTCACCGATATCTTTGTGTAGTAGAATCTCAAGCAGTCCAAATTTGTTTTTATTGTAGCATTCGTTTAACCTTACCGTTAGATACTCATCTTGCGCCGCATTTCGGCCATTTCTAGTTATAATCGCTTACCTTCAGTTTTATATTTACGTAATTTTATTGCACTTGTAAAAATTTTATTTCTTCGTATTTCGTGCTGGTTTAGCTCTGGGTAGGTCAGTCCCGGTCCACAACCTTTGAATCAGGCGAAACCTGGAAGAAAAGACTGAAATTAGGAAAAATCGACTTTTTCTTTGAAACCGAGTTTTAGTGGTAAAGCCCTGTTTTATAGAATTCACCGATATCTTTGTGTAGTAGAATCTCAAGCAGTCAAATTTGTTTTTATTGTAGCATCTGTTTAACCTTATCGTTAGATACTCATCTTGCGCCGCATTACGGCCATTTCTAGTTATAATCGCTTACCTTCAGTTTTATACTTACGTAATTTTATTGCACTTGTAAAAATTTTATTTCTTCGTTTTTCGTGCTGGTTTTGCTCTGAATCGGTCAGTCCCGGTCCACAACCGTTGAATCAAGCGAAACCTGGAAAGAAAAGACTGAGAATTAGAAAAATCGACTTTTCTTTGAAACCGCGTTATAGTGGTACAGCCCTGTTTTATAGGAATTCACCGATATCTTTGTGTAGTAGAATCTCAAGCAGTCAAATTTGTTTTTATTGTAGCATTCGTTTAACCTTATCGTTAGATACTCATCTTGCGCCGCATTTCGGCCATTTCTAGTTATAATCGCTTACCTTCAGTTTTATACTTACGTAATTTTAATGGAATTCTAAACATTTTTGTTTCTTCCTTTTTCGTGCTGTTTTTGCTCTCGGCTGGTCAGTCCCAGTTCACAAGCATCGAATCAGGTAGAACCTGTAAGAAAAACACACAGAATTAGGAAAAAATCGACTTTTTCTTTGAAACCGTGGTCTATACCACTATTGGTAAAGCCCTGTTTTATAGGAAATCACCTATATCCTCGTTATTAAGTCCATAGTATCTCCAAACAGTTTTTCTTGTAGTATTTGTGTAGTCTAATCATTAGACACCGTTCTCGTGCCGCATTCAGGCCATTTCTAGTTATAATCGCTTACCTTCAGTTTTATATTTACGTTATTTTATTGCACTTGTAAAAAAAATTATTTCCTCGTTTTTCGTGCTGGTTTTGCTCTGAATCGGTCAGTCCCGGTCCAAAACCATTGAATCAGGCGAAACCTGGAAAGAAAAGACTGAAATTAGGAAAAATCGACTTTTCTTTGAAACCGAGGTGTAGTGGTGATGTCCTGTTTTATAGGAATTCACCGATATCTTTGTGTATTAGAATCTCAAGCAGTCCAAATTTGTTTTTTATTGTAGCATTCGTTTAACCTTATCGTTAGATACTCATCTTGCGCCGCATTTCGGCCATTTCTAGTTCTAATCTGTTATTTTTAGTTTTATAATTACGTAATTTTATTGCACTTGTAAAAATTTTATTTCTTCGTTTTTCGTGCTGGTTTAGCTCTGGGTAGGTCAGTCCCGGTCCACAACCTTTGAATCAGGCGAAACCTGGAAGAAAAGACTGAAATTAGGAAAAATCGACTTTTTCTTTGAAACCGAGTTTTAGTGGTAAAGCCCTGTTTTATAGAATTCACCGATATCTTTGTGTATTAGAATCTCAAGCAGTCCAAATTTGTTTTTATTGTAGCATTCGTTTAACCTTATCGTTAGATGCTCATCTTGCGCCGCATTTCGGCCATTTCTAGTTCTAATCTGTTGTTTTTTATTGTAGCATTCGTTTAACCTTATCGTTAGATACTCATCTTGCGCCGCATTACGGCCATTTCTAGTTCTAATCTGTTATTTTTAGTTTTATAATTACGTAATTTTATTGCACTTGTAAAAAATTATTTCCTCGTTTTCGTGCTGGTTTTGCTCTGAATCGGTCAGTCCCGGTCCAAAACCGTTGAATCAAGCGAAACCTGGAAGAAAAGACTGAGAATTAGGAAAAATCGACTTTTCTTTGAAACCGTGGTCTATACCACTATTGGTAAAGCCCTGTTTTATAGAAATCACCTATATCCTCTCGTTATTAAGTCCATAGTATCTCCAAACAGTTTTTTCTTGTAGTATTTGTGTAGTCTAATTATTAGACACCGTTCTCGTGCCGCATTCAGGCCATTTCTAGTTATAATCGCTTACCTTCAGTTTTATATTTACGTAATTTTATTGCACTTGTAAAAAATTATTTCCTCGTTTTCGTGCTGGTTTTGCTCTGGATCGGTCAGTCCCGGTCCACAACCTTTGAATCAGGCGAAATGTGGAAAGAAAAGACTGAAATTAGGAAAAAATCGACTTTTCTTTGAAACCGAGTTTTAGTGGTAAAGCCCTGTTTTAGCATTCGTTTAACCTTATCGTTAGATGCTCATCTTGCGCCGCATTTCGGCCATTTCTAGTTCTAATCTGTTGTTTTAGTTTTATAATTACGTAATTTTATTGCACTTGTAAAATTTTATTTCTTCGTTTTTCGTGCTGGTTTTGCTCTGGGTAGGTCAGTCCGGTCCACAACCTTTGAATCAGGCGAAATGTGGAAAGAAAAGACTGAGAATTAGAAAAATCGACTTTTCTTTGAAACCGAGGTGTAGTGGTGATGTCCTGTTTTATAGGAATTCACCGATATCTTTGTGTATTAGAATCTCAAGCAGTCCAAATTTGTTTTTATTGTAGCATTCGTTTAACCTTATCGTTAGATACTCATCTTGCGCCGCATTTCGGCCATTTCTAGTTCTAATCTGTTGTTTTAGTTTTATAATTACGTAATTTTATTGCACTTGTAAAATTTTATTTCTTCGTTTTTCGTGCTGGTTTTGCTCTGGATGGTTCAGTCCCGGTCCACAACCTTTGAATCAGGCGAAATGTGGAAAGAAAAGACTGAGAATTAGAAAAATCGACTTTTCTTTGAAACCGAGGTGTAGTGGTGATGTCCTGTTTTATAGGAATTCACCGATATCTTTGTGTATTAGAATCTCAAGCAGTCAAATTTGTTTTTATTGTAGCATTCGTTTAACCTTATCGTTAGATACTCATCTTGCGCCGCATTACGGCCATTTCTAGTTCTAATCTGTTGTTTTAGTTTTATAATTACGTAATTTTATTGCACTTGTAAAATTTTATTTCTTCGTATTTCGTGCTGGTTTAGCTCTGGGTAGGTCAGTCCGGTCCACAACCGTTGAATCAAGCGAAACCTGGAAAGAAAAGACTGAGAATTAGAAAAAATCGACTTTTCTTTGAAACCGAGGTGTAGTGGTGATGTCCTGTTTTATAGGAATTCACCGATATCTTTGTGTATTAGAATCTCAAGCAGTCCAAATTTGTTTTTATTGTAGCATTCGTTTAACCTTATCGTTAGATACTCATCTTGCGCCGCATTACGGCCATTTCTAGTTCTAATCTGTTATTTTTAGTTTTATAATTGCGTAATTTTATTGCACTTGTAAAATTTTATTTCTTCGTTTTTCGTGCTGGTTTAGCTCTGGGTAGGTCAGTCCCGGTCCACAACCGTTGAATCAAGCGAAACCTGGAAAGAAAAGACTGAGAATTAGGAAAAATCGACTTTTCTTTGAAACCGCGTTATAGTGGTACAGCCCTGTTTTATAGGAAATCACCTATATCCTCGTTATTAAGTCCATAGTATCTCCAAACAGTTTTTTCTTGTAGTATTTGTGTAGTCTAATTATTAGACACCGTTCTTGTGCCGCATTCAGGCCATTTCTAGTTATAATCGCTTACCTTCAGTTTTATACTTACGTAATTTTAATGGAATTCTAAACATTTTGTTTCTTCCTTTTTCGTGCTGTTTTGCTCTCGGCCGGTCAGTCCCAGTTCACAAGCATCGAATCAGGTAAAACCTGTAAGAAAAACACACAGAATTAGAAAAAATCGACTTTTCTTTGAAACCGTGGTCTATACCACTATTGGTAAAGCCCTGTTTTATAGGAAATCACCTATATCCTCTCGTTATTAAGTCCATAGTATCTCCAAACAGTTTTTCTTGTAGTATTTGTGTAGTCTAATTATTAGACACCGTTCTCGTGCCGCATTCAGGCCATTTCTAGTTATAATCGCTTACCTTCAGTTTTATATTTACGTTATTTTATTGCACTTGTAAAAAATTATTTCCTCGTTTTTCGTGCTGGTTTTGCTCTGAATCGGTCAGTCCCGGTCCAAAACCGTTGAATCAGGCGAAACCTGGAAAGAAAAGACTGAGAATTAGGAAAAATCGACTTTTCTTTGAAACCGAGGTGTAGTGGTGATGTCCTGTTTTATAGAATTCACCGATATCTTTGTGTATTAGAATCTCAAGCAGTCAAATTTGTTTTTATTGTAGCATTCGTTTAACCTTATCGTTAGATACTCATCTTGCGCCGCATTTCGGCCATTTCTAGTTCTAATCTGTTGTTTTTAGTTTTATAATTACGTAATTTTATTGCACTTGTAAAAATTTTATTTCTTCGTTTTTCGTGCTGGTTTTGCTCTGGATGGTTCAGTCCCGGTCCAAAACCGTTGAATCAGGCGAAACCTGGAAAGAAAAGACTGAGAATTAGGAAAAAATCGACTTTTTCTTTGAAACCGAGGTGTAGTGGTGATGTCCTGTTTTATAGGAATTCACCGATATCTTTGTGTATTAGAATCTCAAGCAGTCCAAATTTGTTTTTATTGTAGCATCTGTTTAACCTTATCGTTAGATACTCATCTTGCGCCGCATTTCGGCCATTTCTAGTTCTAATCTGTTATTTTTAGTTTTATAATTACGTAATTTTATTGCACTTGTAAAAATTTTATTTCTTGGTATTTCGTGCTGGTTTAGCTCTGGGTAGGTCAGTCGGTCCACAACCGTTGAATCAAGCGAAACCTGGAAAGAAAAGACTGAGAATTAGGAAAAATCGACTTTTCTTTGAAACCGAGTTTTAGTGGTAAAGCCCCGTTTTAGCATTCGTTTAACCTTATCGTTAGATACTCATCTTGCGCCGCATTTCGGCCATTTCTAGTTCTAATCTGTTGTTTTTAGTTTTATAATTACGTAATTTTATTGCACTTGTAAAATTTTATTTCTTCGTTTTTCGTGCTGGTTTTGCTCTGGATGGTTCAGTCCCGGTCCACAACCTTTGAATCAGGCGAAATGTGGAAAGAAAAGACTGAGAATTAGAAAAAAATCGACTTTTTCTTTGAAACCGAGTTTTAGTGGTAAAGCCCTGTTTTAGCATTCGTTTAACCTTATCGTTAGATACTCATCTTGCGCCGCATTACGGCCATTTCTAGTTCTAATCTGTTGTTTTTAGTTTTATAATTACGTAATTTTAATGGAATTCTAAACATTTTTGTTTCTTCCTTTTTCGTGCTGTTTTGCTCTCGGCCGGTCAGTCCCAGTTCACAAGCATCGAATCAGGTAGAACCTGTAAGAAAAACACACAGAATTAGAAAAAATCGACTTTTCTTTGAAACCGCGTTATAGTGGTACAGCCCTGTTTTATAGAATTCACCGATATCTTTGTGTATTAGAATCTCAAGCAGTCAAATTTGTTTTTATTGTAGCATTCGTTTAACCTTATCGTTAGATGCTCATCTTGCGCCGCATTACGGCCATTTCTAGTTCTAATCTGTTATTTTTAGTTTTATAATTACGTAATTTTATTGCACTTGTAAAAATTTTATTTCTTGGTATTTCGTGCTGGTTTTGCTCTGAATCGGTCAGTCCCGGTCCAAAACCGTTGAATCAAGCGAAACCTGGAAAGAAAAGACTGAGAATTAGGAAAAATCGACTTTTTCTTTGAAACCGCGTTATAGTGGTACAGCCCTGTTTTATAGAAATCACCTATATCCTCTCGTTATTAAGTCCATAGTATCTCCAAACAGTTTTTTCTTGTAGTATTTGTGTAGTCTAATTATTAGACACCGTTCTTGTGCCGCATTCAGGCCATTTCTAGTTATAATCGCTTACCTTCAGTTTTATACTTACGTAATTTTAATGGAATTCTAAACATTTTTGTTTCTTCCTTTTTCGTGCTGTTTTTGCTCTCGGCCGGTCAGTCCCAGTTCACAAGCATCGAATCAGGTAGAACCTGTAAGAAAAACACACAGAATTAGGAAAAAATCGACTTTTTCTTTGAAACCGTGGTCTATACCACTATTGGTAAAGCCCTGTTTTATAGGAAATCACCTATATCCTCTCGTTATTAAGTCCATAGTATCTCCAAACAGTTTTTTCTTGTAGTATTTGTGTAGTCTAATCATTAGACACCGTTCTCGTGCCGCATTCAGGCCATTTCTAGTTATAATCGCTTACCTTCAGTTTTATATTTACGTTATTTTATTGCACTTGTAAAAAAAATTATTTCCTCGTTTTTCGTGCTGGTTTTGCTCTGGATGGTTCAGTCCCGGTCCACAACCTTTGAATCAGGCGAAACCTGGAAAGAAAAGACTGAGAATTAGGAAAAATCGACTTTTCTTTGAAACCGAGTTTTAGTGGTAAAGCCCTGTTTTAGCATTCGTTTAACCTTATCGTTAGATACTCATCTTGCGCCGCATTTCGGCCATTTCTGGATTCTAATCTGTTGTTTTTAGTTTTATAATTACGTAATTTTATTGCACTTGTAAAAATTTTATTTCTTCGTATTTCGTGCTGGTTTAGCTCTGGGTAGGTCAGTCCCGGTCCACAACCTTTGAATCAGGCGAAATGTGGAAAGAAAAGACTGAAATTAGGAAAAATCGACTTTTCTTTGAAACCGAGTTTTAGTGGTAAAGCCTGTTTTAGCATTCGTTTAACCTTATCGTTAGATACTCATCTTGCGCCGCATTACGGCCATTTCTAGTTCTAATCTGTTATTTTTAGTTTTATAATTACGTAATTTTATTGCACTTGTAAAAATTTTATTTCTTCGTTTTCGTGCTGGTTTTGCTCTGGGTAGGTCAGTCCCGGTCCACAACCGTTGAATCAAGCGAAACCTGGAAAGAAAAGACTGAAATTAGGAAAAATCGACTTTTCTTTGAAACCGTGGTCTATACCACTAGTGGTAAAGCCCTGTTTTAGCATTCGTTTAACCTTATCGTTAGATACTCATCTTGCGCCGCATTTCGGCCATTTCTAGTTCTAATCTGTTGTTTTTAGTTTTATAATTACGTAATTTTATTGCACTTGTAAAAATTTTATTTCTTCGTTTTCGTGCTGGTTTTGCTCTGGATGGTTCAGTCCCGGTCCACAACCTTTGAATCAGGCGAAATGTGGAAAGAAAAGACTGAGAATTAGAAAAAATTTTATTTCTTCGTTTTCGTGCTGGTTTAGCTCTGGGTAGGTCAGTCGGTCCACAACCGTTGAATCAGGCGAAATGTGGAAAGAAAAGACTGAAATTAGGAAAAATCGACTTTTCTTTGAAACCGTGGTCTATACCACTATTGGTAAAGCCCTGTTTTATAGAATTCACCGATATCTTTGTGTATTAGAATCTCAAGCAGTCAAATTTGTTTTTATTGTAGCATTCGTTTAACCTTATCGTTAGATACTCATCTTGCGCCGCATTACGGCCATTTCTAGTTATAATCGCTTACCTTCAGTTTTATACTTACGTAATTTTATTGCACTTGTAAAAATTTTATTTCTTCGTATTTCGTGCTGGTTTAGCTCTGGGTAGGTCAGTCCCGGTCCACAACCGTTGAATCAAGCGAAACCTGGAAGAAAAGACTGAGAATTAGAAAAATCGACTTTTCTTTGAAACCGAGTTTTAGTGGTAAAGCCCTGTTTTAGCATTCGTTTAACCTTATCGTTAGATACTCATCTTGCGCCGCATTACGGCCATTTCTAGTTATAATCGCTTACCTTCAGTTTTATATTTACGTAATTTTATTGCACTTGTAAAAATTATTTCCTCGTTTTCGTGCTGGTTTAGCTCTGGGTAGGTCAGTCGGTCCACAACCGTTGAATCAAGCGAAACCTGGAAGAAAAGACTGAAATTAGGAAAAATCGACTTTTCTTTGAAACCGAGTTTTAGTGGTAAAGCCCTGTTTTATAGAATTCACCGATATCTCTGTGTATTAGAATCTCAAGCAGTCAAATTTGTTTTTATTGTAGCATTCGTTTAACCTTATCGTTAGATACTCATCTTGCGCCGCATTACGGCCATTTCTAGTTCTAATCTGTTGTTTTTAGTTTTATAATTACGTAATTTTATTGCACTTGTAAAAAAATTATTTCCTCGTTTTCGTGCTGGTTTTGCTCTGGATCGGTCAGTCCCGGTCCAAAACCGTTGAATCAAGCGAAACCTGGAAAGAAAAGACTGAGAATTAGGAAAAATCGACTTTTCTTTGAAACCGAGGTGTAGTGGTGATGTCCTGTTTTATAGGAATTCACCGATATCTTTGTGTATTAGAATCTCAAGCAGTCCAAATTTGTTTTTATTGTAGCATTCGTTTAACCTTATCGTTAGATGCTCATCTTGCGCCGCATTTCGGCCATTTCTAGTTCTAATCTGTTATTTTTAGTTTTATAATTACGTAATTTTATTGCACTTGTAAAAATTATTTCCTCGTTTTCGTGCTGGTTTTGCTCTGGGTAGGTCAGTCCCGGTCCACAACCGTTGAATCAAGCGAAACCTGGAAAGAAAAGACTGAGAATTAGGAAAAATCGACTTTTCTTTGAAACCGCGTTATAGTGGTACAGCCCTGTTTTATAGGAAATCACCTATATCCTCTCGTTATTAAGTCCATAGTATCTCCAAACAGTTTTTCTTGTAGTATTTGTGTAGTCTAATTATTAGACACCGTTCTCGTGCCGCATTCAGGCCATTTCTAGTTATAATCGCTTACCTTCAGTTTTATACTTACGTAATTTTAATGGAATTCTAAACATTTTGTTTCTTCCTTTTTCGTGCTGTTTTGCTCTCGGCCGGTCAGTCCCAGTTCACAAGCATCGAATCAGGTAAAACCTGTAAGAAAAACACACAGAATTAGAAAAATCGACTTTTCTTTGAAACCGAGTTTTAGTGGTAAAGCCCTGTTTTAGCATTCGTTTAACCTTATCGTTAGATACTCATCTTACGCCGCATTTCGGCCATTTCTAGTTATAATCGCTTACCTTCAGTTTTATATTTACGTAATTTTATTGCACTTGTAAAAATTATTTCCTCGTTTTCGTGCTGGTTTAGCTCTGGGTAGGTCAGTCGGTCCACAACCGTTGAATCAGGCGAAATGTGGAAAGAAAAGACTGAGAATTAGAAAAATCGACTTTTCTTTGAAACCGAGTTTTAGTGGTAAAGCCCTGTTTTAGCATTCGTTTAACCTTATCGTTAGATACTCATCTTGCGCCGCATTACGGCCATTTCTAGTTCTAATCTGTTATTTTTAGTTTTATAATTACGTAATTTTATTGCACTTGTAAAAATTTTATTTCTTCGTTTTCGTGCTGGTTTTGCTCTGGATGGTTCAGTCCCGGTCCACAACCTTTGAATCAGGCGAAATGTGGAAAGAAAAGACTGAGAATTAGAAAAATCGACTTTTCTTTGAAACCGAGGTGTAGTGGTGATGTCCTGTTTTATAGAATTCACCGATATCTTTGTGTATTAGAATCTCAAGCAGTCCAAATTTGTTTTTATTGTAGCATTCGTTTAACCTTATCGTTAGATGCTCATCTTGCGCCGCATTACGGCCATTTCTAGTTATAATCGCTTACCTTCAGTTTTATATTTACGTAATTTTAATGGAATTCTAAACATTTTGTTTCTTCCTTTTTCGTGCTGTTTTGCTCTCGGCCGGTCAGTCCCAGTTCACAAGCATCGAATCAGGTAAAACCTGTAAGAAAAACACACAGAATTAGAAAAATCGACTTTTCTTTGAAACCGAGTTTTAGTGGTAAAGCCCTGTTTTATAGAAATCACCTATATCCTCGTTATTAAGTCCATAGTATCTCAAACAGTTTTTTCTTGTAGTTTTGTGTAGTCTAATCATTAGACACCGTTCTCGATGCCGCATTCAGGCCATTTCTAGTTCTAATCTGTTATTTTTAGTTTTATAATTACGTAATTTTATTGCACTTGTAAAAATTTTATTTCCTCGTTTTCGTGCTGGTTTAGCTCTGGGTAGGTCAGTCCCGGTCCACAAGCATCGAATCAGGTAAAACCTGTAAGAAAAACACACAGAATTAGAAAAATCGACTTTTCTTTGAAACCGAGTTTTAGTGGTAAAGCCCTGTTTTATAGAATTCACCGATATCTCTGTGTATTAGAATCTCAAGCAGTCCAAATTTGTTTTTATTGTAGCATTCGTTTAACCTTATCGTTAGATACTCATCTTGCGCCGCATTACGGCCATTTCTAGTTCTAATCTGTTGTTTTTAGTTTTATAATTACGTAATTTTATTGCACTTGTAAAAATTTTATTTCCTCGTTTTCGTGCTGGTTTTGCTCTGGGTAGGTCAGTCCCGGTCACAACCGTTGAATCAAGCGAAACCTGGAAGAAAAGACTGAAATTAGGAAAAATCGACTTTTCTTTGAAACCGAGTTTTAGTGGTAAAGCCCTGTTTTAGCATTCGTTTAACCTTATCGTTAGATACTCATCTTGCGCCGCATTACGGCCATTTCTAGTTATAATCGCTTACCTTCAGTTTTATATTTACGTAATTTTATTGCACTTGTAAAAATTTTATTTCCTCGTTTTCGTGCTGGTTTAGCTCTGGGTAGGTCAGTCCCGGTCCACAAGCATCGAATCAGGTAAAACCTGTAAGAAAAACACACAGAATTAGAAAAATCGACTTTTCTTTGAAACCGAGGTGTAGTGGTGATGTCCTGTTTTATAGAATTCACCGATATCTCTGTGTATTAGAATCTCAAGCAGTCAAATTTGTTTTTATTGTAGCATTCGTTTAACCTTATCGTTAGATACTCATCTTACGCCGCATTTCGGCCATTTCTAGTTATAATCGCTTACCTTCAGTTTTATACTTACGTAATTTTATTGCACTTGTAAAAATTTTATTTCCTCGTTTTCGTGCTGGTTTAGCTCTGGGTAGGTCAGTCCCGGTCCAAAACCGTTGAATCAAGCGAAACCTGGAAAGAAAAGACTGAGAATTAGGAAAAATCGACTTTTCTTTGAAACCGAGGTGTAGTGGTGATGTCCTGTTTTATAGGAATTCACCGATATCTCTGTGTATTAGAATCTCAAACAGTCAAATTTGTTTTTATTCTTGCATTCGTTTAATCTTATCGTAAGATACTCATCTTACGCCGCATTTCAGCCATTTCTAGTTCTAATCTGTTATTTTTAGTTTTATAATTACGTAATTTTATTGCACTTGTAAAAATTTTATTTCTTCGTTTTCGTGCTGGTTTTGCTCTGGATGGGTCAGTCCTGGTCCACAACCTTTGAATCAGGCGAAATGTGGAAAGAAAAGACTGAGAATTAGGAAAAATCGACTTTTCTTTGAAACCGAGTTTTAGTGGTAAAGCCCTGTTTTAGCATTCGTTTAACCTTATCGTTAGATGCTCATCTTGCGCCGCATTACGGCCATTTCTAGTTCTAATCTATTATTTTTAGTTTTATAATTACGTAATTTTAATGGAATTCTAAACATTTTGTTTCTTCCTTTTTCGTGCTGTTTTGCTCTCGGCCGATCAGTCCCGGTCCACAACCGTTGAATCAGGCGAAATGTGGAAAGAAAAGACTGAGAATTAGAAAAATCGACTTTTCTTTGAAACCGCGTTATAGTGGTACAGCCCTGTTTTATAGAAATCACCTATATCCTCGTTATTAAGTCCATAGTATCTCCAAACAGTTTTTTCTTGTAGTTTTGTGTAGTCTAATTATTAGACACCGTTCTCGATGCCGCATTCAGGCCATTTCTAGTTCTAATCTGTTATTTTTAGTTTTATAATTACGTAATTTTATTGCACTTGTAAAAATTTTATTTCTTCGTATTTCGTGCTGGTTTAGCTCTGGGTAGGTCAGTCGGTCCACAACCGTTGAATCAGGCGAAACCTGGAAGAAAAGACTGAGAATTAGAAAAATCGACTTTTCTTTGAAACCGAGGTGTAGTGGTGATGTCCTGTTTTATAGAATTCACCGATATCTCTGTGTATTAGAATCTCAAGCAGTCCAAATTTGTTTTTATTGTAGCATTCGTTTAACCTTATCGTTAGATACTCATCTTGCGCCGCATTTCGGCCATTTCTAGTTCTAATCTGTTATTTTTAGTTTTATAATTACGTAATTTTATTGCACTTGTAAAAATTTTATTTCCTCGTTTTCGTGCTGGTTTTGCTCTGGGTAGGTCAGTCGGTCCACAACCGTTGAATCAAGCGAAACCTGGAAAGAAAAGACTGAGAATTAGGAAAAAATCGACTTTTTCTTTGAAACCGCGTTATAGTGGTACAGCCCTGTTTTATAGGAAATCACCTATATCCTCTCGTTATTAAGTCCATAGTATCTCCAAACAGTTTTTCTTGTAGTATTTGTGTAGTCTAATTATTAGACACCGTTTCTGATGCCGCATTCAGGCCATTTCTAGTTATTCTTCTATATTCTGTTGATGTTAATGCTGTTAGCCTATGCGGCTCTTACAGCTTCATCGGACACAGGGCTCACGGAACTGAGGGGTCCGTGAGCTGGTTTTTTTCAACCGTGTTTTGCCTACTGTGATTCTCTTACTTACACAAAGCGCTCATAAACTGAGCGTGTCGCTCTACTCTTTGGTCTCACACCTATCTGATGATGCCACCCAAGTTGCCAGTTCCTAGCTATATTGTGATTCTCCCGAGTGGAGAATGAATGGTGATGTCTAAAGACCGTCCGAGGTTTCGGTATGCGAACCTAGCCTCTGACGGACGCCACCTGTTATCATATCAATCGGAAGCTGTGGGCGGTGAGAACCGCCCTGACACGCGGGTGTAGCGAGTGTATGCGGTGTCGCGAAGATTGCGTCGCGCTCGGAGGCGAGGGCGACGCGACGAGGTGTAGGTATTGTGTGTGGGTCCGGGGTCCGTTGAGGACGGACTGGCGTAGGGTTCCCCCATGAAGTGGGGGTCGTCGAGGACGTGACGGGGTCTACGGTTCGTAGTTACCGGATTCGGATCCGGATCGTAGGTTGCGGCGTTTACCACTAGCGGGTTAGAATGCGAAAGCGCTTTCTCGAAGAAGCGCTGCGAGAGAGATTTGAGGTATTCCGGTATGGCGACGAGGTGTAAGTCACTGTGCAGATCGATGTTGCGTTGATACGGTTCTGCTCCGGTTGCGATTCTGGTGAAACGGTTTTGAACCGTTTGGAGTTGTTTAATTTTGATTTCGGCTACGTGGGCGAAGACGACGCTGGCGTAGGTCATAATAGGCCTTACGCAGGTCTTATATAGAAGGAGTTTATGTCTTAAGGACATTTTGCTTTTAGCGCAGATGAGCGGGTGAAGCCGGCTCATGACAAACGCGGCCTTATTCCTCGCATTTTTAATATGCGGATGGAAGTTGAGTTTATGGTCAAAGGTGACCCTTAGGTATTTGACCGTTTCTACCCAGGGAACGGGACGGTCGAAGATCGTGATACGTCCTAGCTTTCTACGGTTAGGTACTGATGCAGTGCAGAATGGATCGGATGAGCCTCTCCAGAAGAAGACTGCTGCACTTTTATCCGGGTTAATTTCGATTCTCCATAACCGAAACCACTCGGCGAGGCGGTTGGCTGCGGCTTGGAGTCGGATGGTGATACGGCCCTTGTGTAAGTTTGAATAGTATAGGGCGGTATCGTCTGCGAAAAGCGCAAGACTGACCTGCGGATCTTTCGGGACATCACTTGTGTAAAGTGAGAATAAGAGGGGGGAAAGAACGGAGCCCTGAGGGACACCTGCTAGGAGCGGCCGGCTTGAGGAGCGCGTGCCGTCGACTCGATATCGAAAAGTGCGATTCGACAAGAAGGCTCGTATGATATGCACGAGCCTGTCTGGTATGTTGATGGAGTGAAGTTTATAAATTAAACCGTTATGCCAGACTTTGTCGAATGCCTTTGCGACATCGAAGAATAGTGCACCAGTACCGATGGGGTTTTCAGGGTTAACCCTGCGAGAATGTGTTCCGTTAAGCGGAAGGTCTGTTGAACGCAGGAGTGCGTATTCCTAAACCCGAACTGTTCGTCGGGAAGTAATCTATTAGCTAGGACGTGTTCTTTAAGTCGCCTAAGAATAATCCTTTCGTATACCTTGCCCACGGAGTTCAGGAGACTGATTGGGCGATAGCTGGTGGGAGGTTCCGCGGTTTGTGCGGTTTGGGTATCCCGATGACGTCCGCTTCCTTCCAGGCATCCGGGAAGGAGCAGCTGGAGAGGAGCGTATTGAATATTGCCACAAGGAGGCAGATGATATTAGCGGGAAGCGCTTTAATTATTTTATTGTTAATCCCGTCGGGACCGGGAGCTGACCTCTTTTTGAGGTTTTTTATAATGTTGGTGACCTCGTCGGTGGTCACGGGTTCTAACGGTTCGCCCGCTGGTGGTAACGACGCCCTAAGCGCCACGTCGGCGTTCACCTTTCGGAGGTGGTCTTGATCCGCGGGGGAGTTCGACGGGGAGCATTGGCTCTCTAGACTGTCCGCGAGATATTCGGCTTTCTCTGAGTCGTCGAATGCGAGAGTAGCGTTATCCGGTAAAATTAGAGGGGGCATTTGCGAGATGGTGTCTGCTTTGAGACCCTGCGCCACACGCCAGTAAGCGGTATTCGAAGGCTCGAGGTCTGCTAGCAGGTCGCCCCATTTTTGATTATTATATGATTTTATGCGCTCTTTGACCTCCCTTTGGAGGTGGCGCAGTCTAACGCGATTAACATCCGTCGGGTATCTATCGTGAAGCTTAGCCGCGCGATTTTTTGATCTTATCAGTCGACGGAGGCTCGAGGGAAGGACCCCGAATTGATCGGTCGACGTGGGGAACGTCCTTTTCGAGTCTTCGACGGCCGAACTAAGGTGCGAAGTTAAAGAGTCGATCGCCCGAAACGCCTTGTTGGGTGAGTCGATCTCGTTAATTGAGACGTCTAGCTGCTGGGTGGTCGTGGCTCTGAGTTTACCTTCGAGAGCACGCCAGTTGACTATAGTTTTGGTCTAAGGGACCTCGCCTGTCGATTGGCCCAGCTTGAGGAGCACCGGCCTATGATCTGATGATAATTCGTGTAGCGGTTCGATGGAGTCGACCGCTAGGGTGATATTTTTAATAAGCGCAATATCTAAAACGTCAGGTGTTTGACGTGTAAAGTATAGAGCGTAGCGTGTCGGGGAGTCGGGGGCTATAACATCGAAGTTATGAGAGCCCATGAGGGCGTGAAGCGCCTTGCCGTTTTTGTTCTCCCTTTTTGAATGCCAGGAGGCATGTTTACTGTTTAGGTCGCCTGCTAAGACGACCGACGGCCCTAGGTTGATTAGGGTCCTGATGTCCGATTCTAGAACTGTTTTCGTCGGTGATAGATAAACCGAGGCGATAACTATCGGGCTATGACCGGTCATAGCCACCCTACACGCGGTGGCTTCTATGTTTGTTAATCGCGGAACCTCGAGCGGTACGCAGTGCAAGCACCTTTTGTAGTAGATCAGGGTGCCGCCTTTGGGGGCGGACAACCTGTCACTACGGATGACTCTGTAATTTGCGATCTTGGGATCGCTGTGGCTAGGTTTTAAGAAGGTTTCTTGCACTAGCATAACGTCGACGTTGTGTTTCTTTAAATGGATCGCTACTTCGTCTTTTGAGACCTGAGTCCGTCCGCGTTGAAATACGAGACAGTCAGAGAGCGGGATTGACTCGACCTAATGGTGTGTTAGCCATTGGAGACAGAACTAGGGGGTTGCCCTACTGGGCATGGGATCATTCTGGAGAGCCCAGAAGGAGCGTATGGTGCCCATGTGTTCTGCAGTGATCTGCAGCATTTCGAAGGGCGTTTTGGCCTGCTGGAGGCGGATCCCCATGTTGGTGAGGTCCTCCAGGGCGTTGAAATCTAGCGAACTGATGAAGTTCAGCGAATATGTTATTGGGTTTTGCATACCCAGAGGTTGAGGTGTGGCCTGCGCTGAGGTGGCAGGCTGCACGGGGGAGGGGTTTGGCCTAGTGATAGGCGCGACTTGTTTGCGCGCCATAGCAGGAGGCATTGCCCAGGCTGGCTTTGCAGGGGCCTTAGGGGCTTGCAAGGGGGCAGCGGGTTTGGGGGCTGGAGCTGGAGCTGCAGCTGGAGTGGGGGCGGGCCTGGGAGCAGGCGCGGCCCTTACGGGGATGGCTGGGGTTGGTGTCGCTTTTTTTGATTTGGCTTTTTTGCCATTTTGAGCAGTCCCGCCGCGTTGCCTCTGCGGCGCTTTGGGACACCCGCGATAACTCGCTGGGTGGCCCTCTGCCTCGCATAGGCAGCACGCTGGGGCTCTGTCGCTCCGGAGGGGCGCGAACAGTCCGGGTGCCATGGTCCCTGATGCATTTGACGCATCTGGGCCTGGCGAAACAGTTTCTGGCCGAGTGGCCGTAAAATTGACAGCGATGACACTGTCCTACGAGTCCGCGTTTGAGGGGGGCCTCCACAGATATGCCGGAGAGGCCGCAAAGGGTTTTGAGATTGAAAATGGCCTTGCCTTCTGGAGTCAGGTCCAGGGTGGCCAGAATTAGGGGCATTGGTTTTTTAGTGCGCGGATCTGTCATCCTGCGCGCATCTACAATCGGGAGGTCTTGATCCTTAAGGGATCGGATCACTTCCTCCAGTTCTGTCTCAAATGGGAGACCGCGAATAACGACCCGGAGTTTCCGTTCTTCCGGGAGGGCATAGGTGTGGAAACCTATGTTTTTCTCGCGCAGCAGTTTCGTGGCCGCGCGGAAGTCACCTACTGTCTGTAGGTTTAAGCGTATGCCTTGTGGCGTGTTTTGGGCCTTAGGGCACGATATTTTTAGAGTGGCGAACCACCTGGAGACGTCAGTCCATTTGGACTTTTCCTGTAGGATCACAGGGGGCGGGGGCTTGGTTTTGCGCTCCGCAGGGGGCGCTTGGCGAGCCTGAGGGGCTGCCTTTTTTGCCGGTGTGGCGGTCGGCGAGACTGAACCCGGCCTGGAAAACGTGGCCGTATTGATGACGGCCGGCTGAATAGGGCGTTTTGTTTGTGACGAGGGTGAAGCCCTCGTCCGGTTGATCAGGCCCTACCTCCATATCCGATACGGAGGACTCCGAGTCTGAGTCGGAGGTCAACCGTGATCGGGGAGAGGCGGAGGTGGCAGGGCGCGCGGAAGGCGCTACGGTTGCGGTTTCGTTTGGTGATGGGTCCGGTGATTGCGGGCTGTCGCTGAAGTTGACCCGCGGAGCTTCTAAATGGCGCATGAAGGAAGCCCATAGTTCGGGGCTGGCCGCCTGAAAGAATGCCTGCATCGTGCTGGCGTCCATCGCTATTTCGCTTTGGGGCTTAAGGCCCGTCCGCGATAAAAACCGATTTTATTGTCCCCGCCTTGCGGCGGGGGTGTAAATCTTAAAAACTATACAATAAAATCCTAGCGTCTTGGGTACGCTTAGGGTGAGTACCTGTCGGTCGCCTAATGCGACAGAAAAAAGAAATACAATAGCCGCCTCTGAGGCGAGCGGGTGTGGCAACTTACGGGGTCGCTGGATCCGGTGGGCGCGCAGGTAGGCGCGCGCAGGTGTCCTTGCAGGTGCGCGGTGACGCACTCACTTCACAGGGCGGTAATCCGCCCGCACTTGGTCACAACACACATGCACTGTCGGTTTCTTCTGGCACTTTTGGTACTACTACTACTACCGATGATGATACAGATACTAAATAACACACTGTAAGTATTAGTTGTATCTTCGTCTGGCTGGAGGCGCATGGAGAGCACTTCCGGGACGACTGCTCCACTCGAGGGAGTAAAAAAAGATTTCTAGTTATAATCGCTTACCTTCAGTTTTATAATTAGGTAATTTTAATGGAATTCTAAACATTTTGTTTCTTCCTTTTTCGTGCTGTTTTGCTCTCGGCCGGTCAGTCCCAGTTCACAAGCATCGAATCAGTTAAAACCTGTAAGAAAAACACACAGAATTAGGAAAAATCGACTTTTCTTTGAAACCGTGGTCTATACCACTATTGGTAAAGCCCTGTTTTAGCATTCGTTTAACCTTATCGTTAGATACTCATCTTGCGCCGCATTTCGGCCATTTCTAGTTATAATCGCTTACCTTCAGTTTTATAATTACGTAATTTTAATGGAATTCTAAACATTTTGTTTCTTCCTTTTTCGTGCTGTTTTGCTCTCGGCCGGTCAGTCCCAGTTCACAAGCATCGAATCAGTTAAAACCTGTAAGAAAAACACACAGAATTAGAAAAATCGACTTTTTCTTTGAAACCGAGGTGTAGTGGTGATGTCCTGTTTTATAGGAAATCACCTATATCCTCTCGTTATTAAGTCCATAGTATCTCAAACAGTTTTTCTTGTAGTATTTGTGTAGTCTAATCATTAGACACCGTTCTCGTGCCGCATTCAGTTCATTTCTAGTTATAATCGCTTACCTTCAGTTTTATATTTACGTAATTTTATTGCACTTGTAAAATTTTTATTTCTTCGTATTTCGTGCTGGTTTTGCTCTGGATCGGTCAGTCCCGGTCCAAAACCGTTGAATCAGGCGAAACCTGGAAAGAAAAGACTGAGAATTAGGAAAAATCGACTTTTCTTTGAAAAACGTTATAGTGGTACAGCCCTGTTTTATAGGAAATCACCTATATCCTCTCGTTATTAAGTCCATAGTATCTCCAAACAGTTTTTCTTGTAGTATTTGTGTAGTCTAATTATTAGACACCGTTCTCGTGCCGCATTCAGGCCATTTCTAGTTATAATCGCTTACCTTCAGTTTTATACTTACGTAATTTTAATGGAATTCTAAACATTTTGTTTCTTCCTTTTTCGTGCTGTTTTGCTCTCGGCCGGTCAGTCCCAGTTCACAAGCATCGAATCAGTTAAAACCTGTAAGAAAAACACACAGAATTAGGAAAAATCGACTTTTTCTTTGAAACCGTGGTCTATACCACTATTGGTAAAGCCCTGGTTTATAGGAAATCACCTATATCCTCTCGTTATTAAGTCCATAGTATCTCAAACAGTTTTTTCTTTGAAACCGTGGTCTATACCACTATTGGTAAAGCCCTGTTTTATAGAAATCACCTATATCCTCGTTATTAAGTCCATAGTATCTCAAACAGTTTTTCTTGTAGTATTTGTGTAGTCTAATCATTAGACACCGTTCTCGTGCCGCATTCAGTTCATTTCTAGTTATAATCGCTTACCTTCAGTTTTATATTTACGTAATTTTATTGCACTTGTAAAAAATTTTATTTCCTCGTTTTTCGTGCTGGTTTTGCTCTGGATCGGTCAGTCCCGGTCCAAAACCGTTGAATCAGGCGAAACCTGGAAAGAAAAGACTGAGAATTAGGAAAAAATCGACTTTTTCTTTGAAAAAACGTTATAGTGGTACAGCCCTGTTTTATAGGAAATCACTTATATCCTCTCGTTATTAAGTCCATAGTATCTCCAAACAGTTTTTTCTTGTAGTATTTGTGTAGTCTAATTATTAGACACCGTTCTCGTGCCGCATTCAGGCCATTTCTAGTTATAATCGCTTACCTTCAGTTTTATACTTACGTAATTTTAATGGAATTCTAAACATTTTTGTTTCTTCCTTTTTCGTGCTGTTTTTGCTCTCGGCCGGTCAGTCCCAGTTCACAAGCATCGAATCAGTTAAAACCTGTAAGAAAAACACACAGAATTAGGAAAAAATCGACTTTTTCTTTGAAACCGTGGTCTATACCACTATTGGTAAAGCCCTGGTTTATAGGAAATCACCTATATCCTCTCGTTATTAAGTCCATAGTATCTCAAACAGTTTTTTCTTGTAGTATTTGTGTAGTCTAATCATAAGACACCGTTCTCGTGCCGCATTCAGGCCATTTCTAGTTATAATCGCTTACCTTCAGTTTTATATTTACGTAATTTTATTGCACTTGTAAAAAAAATTATTTCCTCGTTTTTCGTGCTGGTTTTGCTCTGGATCGGTCAGTCCCGGTCCAAAACCGTTGAATCAAGCGAAACCTGGAAAGAAAAGACTGAGAATTAGGAAAAATCGACTTTTCTTTGAAAAACGTTATAGTGGTACAGCCCTGTTTTATAGAAATCACCTATATCCTCTCGTTATTAAGTCCATAGTATCTCCAAACAGTTTTTCTTGTAGTATTTGTGTAGTCTAATTATTAGACACCGTTCTCGTGCCGCATTCAGGCCATTTCTAGTTATAATCGCTTACCTTCAGTTTTATACTTACGTAATTTTAATGGAATTCTAAACATTTTGTTTCTTCCTTTTTCGTGCTGTTTTTGCTCTCAGCCGGTCAGTCCCAGTTCACAAGCATCGAATCAGGTAAAACCTGTAAGAAAAACACACAGAATTAGAAAAATCGACTTTTCTTTGAAACCGAGGTGTAGTGGTGATGTCCTGTTTTATAGGAATTCACCGATATCTTTGTGTATTAGAATCTCAAGCAGTCCAAATTTGTTTTTTATTGTAGCATTCGTTTAACCTTATCGTTAGATACTCATCTTGCGCCGCATTTCGGCCATTTCTAGTTCTAATCTGTTATTTTTAGTTTTATAATTACGTAATTTTATTGCACTTGTAAAAATTTTTATTTCTTCGTATTTCGTGCTGGTTTAGCTCTGGGTAGGTCAGTCCCGGTCCACAACCGTTGAATCAAGCGAAACCTGGAAAGAAAAGACTGAGAATTAGGAAAAAATCGACTTTTTCTTTGAAACCGCGTTATAGTGGTACAGCCCTGTTTTATAGGAAATCACCTATATCCTCGCGTTATTAAGTCCATAGTATCTCCAAACAGTTTTTTCTTGTAGTATTTGTGTAGTCTAATCATGAGACACCGTTCTCGTGCCGCATTCAGGCCATTTCTAGTTATAATCGCTTACCTTCAGTTTTATACTTACGTAATTTTAATGGAATTCTAAACATTTTTGTTTCTTCCTTTTTCGTGCTGTTTTTGCTCTCAGCCGGTCAGTCCCAGTTCACAAGCATCGAATCAGGTATAACCTGTAAGAAAAACACACAGAATTAGGAAAAAATCGACTTTTTCTTTGAAACCGTGGTCTATACCACTATTGGTAAAGCCCTGTTTTATAGGAAATCACCTATATCCCCTCGTTATTAAGTCCATAGTATCTCAAACAGTTTTTCTTGTAGTATTTGTGTAGTCTAATCATTAGACACCGTTCTCGATGCCGCATTCAGTTCATTTCTAGTTATAATCGCTTACCTTCAGTTTTATATTTACGTAATTTTATTGCACTTGTAAAAATATTTATTTCCTCTTTTTTCGTGCTGGTTTTGCTCTGGGTAGGTCAGTCCCGGTCCACAACCGTTGAATCAAGCGAAACCTGGAAAGAAAAGACTGAGAATTAGGAAAAAATCGACTTTTTCTTTGAAACCGCGTTATAGTGATACAGCCCTGTTTTATAGGAAATCACCTATATCCTCTCGTTATTAAGTCCATAGTATCTCCAAACAGTTTTTTCTTGTAGTATTTGTGTAGTCTAATTATTAGACACCGTTCTCGTGCCGCATTCAGTTCATTTCTAGTTATAATCGCTTACCTTCAGTTTTATATTTACGTAATTTTATTGCACTTGTAAAAAATTTATTTCCTCGTTTTTCGTGCTGGTTTTGCTCTGGGTAGGTCAGTCCCGGTCCACAACCGTTGAATCAAGCGAAACCTGGAAAGAAAAGACTGAGAATTAGGAAAAATCGACTTTTTCTTTGAAAACGTGTTATAGTGGTACAGCCCTGTTTTATAGGAAATCACCTATATCCTCTCGTTATTAAGTCCATAGTATCTCAAACAGTTTTTTCTTGTAGTATTTGTGTAGTCTAATCATTAGACACCGTTCTCGTGCCGCATTCAGTTCATTTCTAGTTATAATCGCTTACCTTCAGTTTTATATTTACGTAATTTTATTGCACTTGTAAAATTTTTATTTCTTCGTTTTTCGTGCTGGTTTTGCTCTGGGTAGGTCAGTCCCGGTCCACAACCGTTGAATCAAGCGAAACCTGGAAAGAAAAGACTGAGAAATACGAAAAATCGACTTTTCTTTGAAAACGTGTTATAGTGGTACAGCCCTGTTTTATAGAAATCACCTATATCCTCTCGTTATTAAGTCCATAGTATCTCAAACAGTTTTTCTTGTAGTATTTGTGTAGTCTAATCATTAGACACCGTTCTCGTGCCGCATTCAGTTCATTTCTAGTTATAATCGCTACCTTCAGTTTTATATTTACGTAATTTTATTGCACTTGTAAAAATTTATTTCCTCGTTTTTCGTGCTGGTTTTGCTCTGTAGGTCAGTCCCGGTCCACAACCGTTGAATCAAGCGAAACCTGGAAAGAAAAGACTGAGAATTAGGAAAAATCGACTTTTTCTTTGAAACCTTGTTATAGTGGTACAGCCCTGTTTTATAGGAAATCACCTATATCCTCCTCGTTATTAAGTCCATAGTATCTCCAAACAGTTTTTCTTGTAGTATTTGTGTAGTCTAATTATTAGACACCGTTCTCGTGCCGCATTCAGGCCATTTCTAGTTATAATCGCTACCTTCAGTTTTATACTTACGTAATTTTAATGGAATTCTAAACATTTTGTTTCTTCCTTTTTCGTGCTGTTTTGCTCTCGGCCGGTCAGTCCCAGTTCACAAGCATCGAATCAGGTAAAACCTGTAAGAAAACACACAGAATTAGAAAAAATCGATTTTTCCTTTGAAACCGAGGTGTAGTAGTGATGTCCTGTTTTATAGGTATTCACCGATATCTTTGTGTATTAGAATCTCAAGCAGTCAAATTTGTTTTTATTGTAGCATTCGTTTAACCTTATCGTTAGATACTCATCTTGCGCCGCATTTCGGCCATTTCTAGTTCTAATCTGTTATTTTTAGTTTTATAATTACGTAATTTTATTGCACTTGTAAAATTTTTATTTCTTCGTATTTCGTGCTGGTTTAGCTCTGGGTAGGTCAGTCCCGGTCCACAACCGTTGAATCAAGCGAAACCTGGAAAGAAAAGACTGAGAATTAGGAAAAATCGACTTTTCTTTGAAACCGCGTTATAGTGGTACAGCCCTGTTTTATAGAAATCACCTATATCCTCCTCGTTATTAAGTCCATAGTATCTCCAAACAGTTTTTTCTTGTAGTATTTGTGTAGTCTAATTATTAGACACCGTTCTCGTGCCGCATTCAGGCCATTTCTAGTTATAATCGCTTACCTTCAGTTTTATACTTACGTAATTTTAATGGAATTCTAAACATTTTGTTTCTTCCTTTTTCGTGCTGTT